>BSBK01005802.1:0-245000 GCA_027943335.1 Chamaecyparis obtusa
AAAATGACTAACTACTATTGACCACTTCGAATGGCATGATATCTAGAAGTTGTTGTATTAGGATCTACTAGAATAGGACTTTGGCCTTCTCAAAATTTAACATTGTCAAAAGAACCCCACCAAGTATATGAACCATAATACCCATTACATTCAAAAATATTTTTCAAACAACTATGCCATTCCTCAATCGCCATCAATTGAGAATCTACATCACGAACATCATCTTTCCAAGCATTTTCATGGCCTTCCCTAGCATTAGAAGAAACATCATGACCTTCCCTAGGATCTTGGTAATCCCTTGTTAGTGAGTGTGATTCGTTTGCAATGTCTAGAATTACTTGGACCCAACAATATTTTGACCCATTGCAATATTGAGGTATGGGATTGGATTTGGATTATGGAGATGTCTATCATCATTTATTGGGTCATATTCTAGGAGGATCCAGAGGTCATTTAATTTCTAGTGAATTTGAAGAGCAATTCATCACCCAATATTTGAAAATTATTTTGTAGCACTGTCTTGAAATGCCTAATGCTTTGGTGTTCTATGTCTTTTTAATTTCCTCAAAGACAACCATGTAAGCATGGCCATTAAGCAAGTACTTTCTAGGGAACAAACCCCCAATGTGTGTGTTACCTTTTCATAAATCATATTTATGTACTACATGCAAAAGTTTAGGTTCATCAAGCATATGGAGTTTAACAACTCTTCCAACAATTAGCTTTAGTAACGAGTTGGATTGTAGTAAATCCATGGTGTTTGCCATAAAAACTAAAACTATCTGAGAAGGGAAACACCATCCTTTGAGATTGTGGAGTCAATACTTCCTCACCAATTATTCTTCTGACAAAGTGGAAGAAATGTAGGTGGAAAACATGGAATAATTGGTTGAGGACTTCATCAGTTACCTATCCAGTCACCAACCACTTCTAATGTGCAACTCTCAACTTGATTCTTTGATTCCTTGACATATACTTCATATGGTAGCACTTTCACCAAGAGCATGAGAAACACTCTATAATTTCTCCATCTTCGAATTATAAAGAGCCCTGATTCATTATGCCAATGCAATGTTTATGATAGGATTTGCAGAGTCCCTAAGAATATATAACCTTGCTAGCCAAAATCTTAGTGTGCCTGCAATGAATGCTTTGTAGTTTCATTTCCCAAAGAGAAAGAGCAATTATGTTAACCTACATCAACAAACAAACTTGTTAATAATCCTCCATCTCGTGTTTTGGCAATGAGAAACCCTATTTTTTCCATGTGTATTGTCATGCATGTAGAATGAAATGAGCTTTCATTTCCAAATCCATCACACAATATAATCCCTTGTGAAGATGCAGTTTAGCACATTTAGAGATCACATGATATTTTGTTAACATGAGTCATATTTATTTGAGATTAGTGCAAAATCATAATTACGAAGTACTCATTGATCAACTTTCATCATTATGTATCAACTTTTTTAATTCACAAAATGTTGCCAAATCAAAATGTACATGTGTCATGTCTAACTCAATTGTCATCTCCTCCCAAATAAGTTGGCTACATATTTTTCCACTTTATTTCCTTCACACTATGTATGTGCCAATTGAAATTCCTCAAATGTGTCGAGGATGATCCAAGCTTGTTGTAGTATGTAGTCTATATGCCAACTAAAGAAATTTCTATTATTGGAAGAATTTATTAGGATAAGGAGTCACCTTCAACTTTAAGCTTTCAAAGTCCCATCTTTTAATTATTTGTAGGCCACAAAGTAATACATATTCCTCTAAAAAAATATTAGTACTATCAGGGAGGGGGATTGATTTCCCTACTAATAATGTACTTGATTGATTTTTAATATAGATGCATATAGATAATTTGCTTGGATTCCCTTTGGCTACACCATCAAAATTTAATTTGAAAAATTGATTTGATGGTGGATGCCACTTTATCTAGCCCCTTTTTTCTTTCTTTTTATGTGGCAAGTGCAAGCTACCAATGAAGGGAAAATTGATTGAAGTCCACTTCTTCAATCCTTTATCATCCTAAGAAGTGAATATGGAAGTACATTGTTTATGCTTCTGAACATATGAATTAACAACTTCAAATATGGCCTTGTCACTAATCACTTGAACTCTTTGAACTGTGTTTCCCTCTTTCCTAAAAATTCTTTTATTCCTCTCCCACCAAATTGACCAAAGAACCATGACAAGAACAATTTTCCACAAACAAGAAAAGAGAGCATTTGTGTAAAGTGTGGGCCATGCTTGGAACCATTCTCAGAGTGTATATGCAAACATAAATTGAAAATTTAGTACTAAAGAGTAACTTATAGAAATACTAATCTTCTCATCTAAAAATAAGCATATTATCAAATTTAAATCAAGTGAAGAGTTGAAAAATAAGTTGAAATCACAAACAAGTTATTAGAAAATACAAAGCAAAGAAAATTGGCAATTGAGACCTACAGGTCTCTGGAATTTGTATGGGAAAATTTCCCATACAAATTCCATTGCCACAGTCATTACTTTAGTGTATAAATTATCTTCTTGTACATAGTGAAATGCAATATATAATATAATAAATACATGCCTTTTCCAAGTCAACAAAATTCAATAAAATTATAATAAACATAATAATTCCTTACACTTTTAATCCATTCCCAAAAAGTGGCGCAGTGCTTAGAAGCCAGGCTTGCTTATTACAAAACTAGTTTTCTTTGGACAATGCTCTTTATTATATTATATCATTTGCATGTCCTTGCAAATGACTTTCCTGACACCTTTTCTCCACTCCCCAAAGCAACCTGCGCTGGCTTTTAGGCATGGCCACATTTCTTTTGTTTTGGGAATTGTTTAAATTTGTTTGCATAGGCTATGTTTTAGCAGACTTTGGTGGACCCTCCTAGCTAGTCCTCCTCATGCAATCTTCCTCTACCTTTGGGCGCACCCCAATGCCTATCTTGTTTGGGATGATTGGTTTCCCCTCCCATGGCACGTGAACCTAGGGGGAAATAGGGTGTAGGGGAGATAGGTGCTAGCTTAGGGGGTTTAGTTAGGTAGTTTCTTTATTATGTATTGTTTGTTATCATCTTTTTTTATATTTCCTATAATTAATAAGTATTGCTTATTCTAATCAATAATTAAATAATGTATATATTATTAACTAATATATTATAGTTATTAATTGATTAATAATTACATTAATTAATTAATATATTATAATTATTATTTAATTAATATATATTATTTAATTATAATTATTAACTATATAAATTATTAGTTAATATTTTATAATTATTAATTAGTTAATTATTAAGTTAATTAATTAATATATTATAATTATTAATTAATTAACATATGTCTTATTTAATCATAATCATTTATTAAATTGATTATTTAATTCAGTTTTATATTCAATACATATTTTCATTAATTTTTATATATCAAAAATTAATAATCATCATATATAAGAACATTACTTAAAGAATATTTTTTTGGTAATGATCTTCTACTCTATGTAATCTATGTGATTCTTCTATCAACGAATTTTTTGTTTGTATCAAGGTTTTCACCATTGATTTACTCTTGGAATCATTATAAAATAAATTATGAAATTCGACTCTCCTAGATTGTAATATGGTAGTATATAGTAGGGTGACCTAATCATGAATAGATTAATTTTTAATTAATTCTTTGCTAAGGGTCACTCTAATAATGCACTTAGTGAATGGTTAACCCAATAGGAATCCTTGGATAGACCTTGTTGGCTTCACCAAATGCTAATCGAGAATTGTGCATCCTAACCCTATTGAACTTGATTGCAACTTCACCATCTTTTTGAAACCCTGGATTATAACTTTAACTGTTAGTGTCCTTATGGAGATTGTCCTTGGTTAACAAATTTGATTATTCGGAGCCTTTGAGAACTTTTGCCAAAGATCACCCTGTTAACCTGCAACATTATTTTAGATCAAACTATTCTTTTAAAAAAAAAAATTTGGTGTGATTTAGACTGTGATTTGTTGGGCATGACATGGTGTGTGGAAGTTTAATTTGTACATGACAAAATACCATCATTGTAAGAAAATATGACAATGCATGAATACATGATTAGTAGTTTCTAATTCATCTTTACATAATACACACCTAAATGGCTGAGCAATGTTAAGTTTAGTCAATCTATTTGAAGTGAGAATTACTTTTCTAAATATGAGACATAAAAAACTTCCTACCTTAGGTTGTGAGCCAAAACTTCTTGTCACTTCTATAAACCCTTATATCTAAGAGATCCAATGAATTTGGAGTTTTAGAAGGTGGCTTATAGCTTCCTATCCATAGCATGCAAGAATCATGTAGATAAAGATGGTGGCTCTAAAATGAACCCAATAAGAAAAATCCATGCAAGGTGCACTATAGAATGGAAGATGAACAAGTAAATATCAATCAATGAGAATGCATGTATCCAAGATCTCCATGATGAATGTAAATGAAAAGTAATCTAAAAAGAGATGCAAGATTAAGCTAAGATGAAATGCAAGAGTGTGAGGAAAGTAAATCTAGGCTAACAAGATAAAAGATTACTATCTATGCTAATTAGACTAGATTAACTAAGCTAAATGAAAGAAAGTAAATAAAAAAGATCAGCTAAATGATAATGCAATGCGTCAAGATGTAACATAAGCTAAGATGCAAGAATGAGCCAAGATGTTAAGAAAATTTTCAAAGTAGCAAGATTTTTAAGAATGAGGAGGGAGTCTCCTTTTAAAGAAATTAGAAATGAGAGGATAGTATAGATTAAGAGGAGTTTAAGTCTTAGTTGATCCATGTGCTCATCTCTTTAAGAGGCAAAAAGAAAAGGCTAAGATTAAGAGGCAAAATGATGAGTGGTTGGGATAAAGAGGCAAAAGCCTTCTTCAAAAGTCAAAAGATTCCATCTCATTGGAAAGTGCTCTTTAAGTGGAGGGATTTTATTATTATTATTATTATTATTATTACTATTATTATTATTATTATTAGAAAAGTGATTTTCAAGTGCACTTAGGATAAAATGGGTCTTTTATTATTTAATTAAAAGGGAGCATTTTCTTTTAATTAAATAAACATAGAAGAAAGTGGTTAAACTTTAGGATATAATCAAATAAATGATTAATGTAATGATTTGATCAAAGATAAATGATTAATTATGCATAATTGATTTAATGCATAACAATGGCCTAAAATTTTAATTTAATTTTTTGATAAAGAGGGCTTATAGTTTACTAGACCAAATTTGGGTGATTACATAGGTAACACCATATTGTTCTAGAAAAATGAAAGCTATGTTTGAGCTGATTTCCTATGTTCTCTTCTCTAAATAACCCTACTTAACTAACTAATTCACGACCTTAGAGGGAGCCCAAAAGATCTCATTTGGTTTTTTGTTGATGAATGCTTCTCTCTATTCCATAATATGCTCAAACACCTTCTTCTAAACATCTAGAGTTTGGATATTAACTGGATCCTTCCAAACTACCTTCCCTAAGAAGTCTTCAACAACAAAATATAGTCTATGAGTTTATTTCCCCAAGCATTAGAAAGGATTTGAATTTCTAGTTGCAATTCCATGTTATCTCTCAACATAAAATGATTGTTTCATGAGTCATTACAGAAATGGGTGCTCTCACCATTGTGTAGTTTCCATGAGATATAATTTGTCACTATATCTCTAGAAGCCATCATAAAATGTGACATCTTAGACCCTTTAGGAGGATTGGAAATAGTGAAAATTCTAGAAGGTTGTGGGTTATCTAGGTATTTATCTTGCATAATTTGACACCAAATAGTTGATGGCTTGGTGTACATTTTCCATATTAACTTCCCACCAAAATCCTTATTCCAATAGGTTAAATGGTGCAGACCTACTCCACTATATTGTTTGTCTAGAGCCATATTCTAAAGTGATGAGTGGGATCTTTTTTTCATTAGTGAGATTGTCTTTCCAAAGAAAATCCCTCATAAGTTTTTCAATTTTCTTGAGGACAGGATTGGGAGCTCTTAGAATATCTATAAAGTAATTTAGGATAGTTGCTAGGACTATTTTAATGAGAAGTATCCTTCCAAAAAAAGAAACCATCTTGCCTTACGTGAAAATGTTACTTGTTTGATTCTCTCAATTATTGTATTCCAAAATGTGGCTTTATTTGTTCCCATGAAGAATGGGGTACCTAGATATGTCCCTGGTAATCCACTTTCTTGAAACTGAAGTAATTGAATGATTATCCTCTTAATACTTTTCCTTGTGTTAAAAATGTAAACCTTGGATTTGTGATCATTAATTTTCTTCCCTGAAATAGTCGTGTATCTATCTATAACCAATTTGAGATGTTGAGCTTCTTGTATGCAATCTTTACCATATAACAAAGTGTCATCTGCAAACACGGTATGCATGACAATAATGTTTGTATTTGGAAGATGAATACCTTGTCATCTTCTTACCTCATGGATATTCTTGATGCTTCTACTAAGTGCCTCTGTCATAATGATGAAAAAGAAAGGAGAAAGAGGTCACCCTATCATACTTCTTGTGTGGAATTGAAGAACCCCAAAGGTGTTCCCTTGATTAAGATAGAAAAGGAGGAACCAAATAAGAAGGACTATTTACACCATTTGTCTAAAAAGATAAACTATCTTAGTAGTTTAAGAAGGAAATCCCAATATAACTTGTCATAGGCTTTCATCATGTCAATCTTAGCAATAAAAGAAAGATTTTTTGATTTGTGAATGAAATGTAGGACCTCATGAGCTACTAGTGTTAGGAATGGGAACAATGAGAGGGGGGGCGGGGAGGGGGGGTTGAATCAGTGTTCCATATAATATTACTTTTTCTTAACTCTTTAACTTTATTGCTTAAGTATTAAACTAAATATCAATGCAAGTAAGATAAGTAACCATAACACATAACACACAATATGATTATGGGGAAACCCAAATAGGTTAAAACCCCGATGGGAATTGACCCCCACTAAGAACTACACTAGTGTTTTATGATCCCTATTAGAATATCTTGCAACCTTGTTAGGAGTTGTTCTTTACAATGCTTTTAGTACAGTGACCTGGTCAAAGGTCAGACCCTATTAGGATTCTTTTACAATAATCATGTTAGGGGTGGGGAAACACTATCCTAGAGCTTAGTGCTCAAGTGGTGAAGGCTACAACCTTCTGGATCTCAGATACACACTATATCTGCAAGGTGAATTGTTGTTGTGACACTGCTTGTCAGATCTGTTCCTTTGATCTGATGATGCTTTATCCTTTTGTAAAGCTCTATAACATTCTAACTGATCTTCACATTCTTTTACTCTGCTCCTATATCCTCTATCTCTCATCACATCCCTAATTACAAGGGCACATGTCTTATTTATATATGCATACAAAACTATTCATCAAGTCAGCCTATAACTGATTACATACAATGCTTCCAAATGAATTGGCTCAAGCGTGTTTACATATAATCAACTTAACATGTCTATGACCTTGTAGACACGTAAAATTGGACAAATACTTTTAAAAATTGCAAAAATCAATTAAATGGCTCAAAATCATTAAAATGCATTAAAATGGACATAATTCAATAAAGTTGGACAAAATCAATTAAAGCAAAGGAAAAATTAAATAATGATGTTAAATAATTAAATCAAAGCTTAAAAGGGCCAAAAACACTATATAATTGATTTTAAATCAATTAATTGTATAGTTGTTTAATCAAAAATCAAAATGAACCTATTACCCTTACATGGCTAAATTTAATTAATTAATTGAATTTAATAATCCTTATTTTCTCTAAACAAAGTGACCAACCAATGAAAATTGAGAACATAAAGACATAAATCACTCAAAACATTTAAATTGTCCAAAGCTTTGAAACCATTTAAAGGCTTGTCCCCTCATTTGTCCCCCCCATTTATGAACAAAGCAAAGTTTTTGACTCAACCAAGGGATAACCATGATTACTTCACTCTACCCCCTACCCTTGGACATTTTCTATAAGTATGAAGCATTTTGGAGAGCATTTCCATCTTAGACTTTCATTTGCAAAGGATTGTTACTATAGGCAATTTGAGAGCATTCTAAGAGCAATTTGAGCATTTCAGACCAAATATCATTGTAATTTGTCAATTGAGCTAGATTAAGCATGAAATAAGCATTGTAGAAGCATAGTAGCAGAAACATCTCTCATTTTAGAAGTGTCACTAGTGAGGATTTGAGCTGAGAGCTTCATTTACCACTTCTTTCTAGAGAGCCATGAGATGTTCTAGATTATAGTTTCATTTAAAAGTAGATTTGCATTGTATTTCCTTTAAATTGTAGCTATTTGATCTTAATTTCATGAAGGTTATTAATATCATCACACAAACCTAAATACAATAGGTCCATAGCCTTTATATTATGATCGCTAACCAAAATACAAACAGTTAGCTCCATACTCTATTCTATTCTACTGCTCACTGATTATGACTCTTCAACTGGCTCTATCTTCATCATACTGACTCATCTAGTCATGTGCTCTTAGAATTAGAATGAATACATACTAAACATCTTATCTTCAAGGGAACATGTCATAACTTAGTCATATGCACAAGCGTTGATGCACTATTCCTCTAGTGCTCTACTGATTGTCCAATCTTCCATACTTAGCCATATTTCTGATCTTCTAAGTTATGCGCTGACTCCAAAACTTCATATGACTTTGTTTCCATAATGAAAACACTAAATAATTCATATGCATTAGTATAGTCAACTTGCCAACAATATTCCCCCTTATCATTAATGGCAACAAAGGAATATGGAAAAGTTACTAACTATATCCTTGTACAAAATTTTCTAATACATACTCTAACTTATATCTCCCCTTTCACAATGTACTATACTCCCCTTTACATCATATATAAAACTACATATTCTCTCTTCTATATTATATACTCCCCCTTTGACATTAATGACAAAGGTGCTGAAAAAAATATATCCACAAGTACTTACATAGTTAATACATCCTAGTAGGCTATCTAAAGGTTTGCAATCTCATTTTGCCAAAACTTCTTCAATGTGTCTATCCTTTGGAAATGGGCACCCAAAGAATATGTCAACTTCTCCATCTTCTCCAAATCTAAACTAGGACCTTGATCATATGTCATCATAGTGACATTGATCTCCTTGATGTTCTAGTTCAATACATCTAATGAGGGCGAAAGAGCATTTCTTAGTTGTGTTTTCCTTGCCCTTATCTTGGAAATTTCATTCTCTGCCTTCTCTATTTTGACCACTTGTCCTTGGTACACATTGTTACACATATTTACATCAAAGGAAGGATCTTCTACTAATTTCCTCACTGTGTGTATCATAGCTTCTGCTTCCTCGATTTTCTTGTAGAGATCTGCAATTAGCTAGTTTTGGTTCATGCAATCTGCTATGATTTTCCTTCCTTTTGCTACAATTTCTTTCAATGATGCTTGAACAAAATTCAAGGAACTAAGTTCAAGTGCAAAATTTTTTGTCAGTTCTTTTAATCTTTTCTCAAGATACTTTTCTTCTACAACCTTGGATATAGATTCTTCAAGGCTAGAAAAGTTTTCTTTGAAGCTTGTCACGATAGTACTGACATTATCCACACAATGCACTTTTGTTACCTTCTTCTCTGCTGGCAGTAGACTATTCAAGATATTTACTAACTCAAAAAATAAAGGATTTCTCATCTCTTGTTTCTCCTTGGCCTTCTCCATAGCAAGAACACTGATCTTGATCAGGTCTTCTTCTCCCCAAGAGTCCAAGCTTGTAGTGTCAGGAGTGAAACTTGACAACAATGATGCGGATGGTTTTGGAGTAAGGAGTGAATTTTGACTGACATCCATTACCTGAATTTTGACAATCACATGTTCATCTTTCTTTTCTGTATCCTCTTTCTCTTTTTCTTCTTCCTTTTCCTCTTCATTTTCTTTCTCTTTTTCTTCTTCTTTCTCCTCTTGTTTCTCTTGTACTATCAAGTCCTCAACCTAAATTTCCTCTTGTTGCTTTGGTGAATTATTACCTCAAAGATTTTCTACTTCCTTAGTTCTTATGAATGCCTCTTCAAACTTATCCAAGTCCTTATCTGTGGCCGTCATAGACATTTCAATATTATCTATCATTATTGTGTCTTTCTTGACTTCAGGCATGGGCATAGATGCCATTAACTCTGTGGGTGCAGTTACTGTGGGCACCAAGTCCTGTGGACCTATCATAGGTACATTTGTGACCTCAGCTACTTTGGCTTGCTCAACAGGTGCTTGAGTTGTGGGCATAGATGTTGGTTGCATGCGTTGTTCTAGGAACACCTTCTTAAAGGATTTTTTTGTTTCCTTGGTGATCAACTCATAATCCTTATTCATAATGTGAAGGGTTCTCATCTTAGTTTTGAGGTATGGATTCACCAAACCTAACAGTAGTGTTTTCTCATCAATTGAACATACCAGGAGGTTATCATCTAGTGTCTTTTCTCTTATTCTATAATCTTTCTCCATTGCTTGTCTTTTCAAGGTATCCAATATTTCCCAAACTTTATCTGGAATCACTGTCTTTAGTTCTAGCACAGTCTTCTTGAATTTTTTCATATGTTTGATCAACATGTCATGGATCTTAGACTTGTCAATCTCATGATATCTATCATAATACTTTGATATCTAATCAATTCTACCTTCATTTACCACTCTGGATCTCAATACTTGTAAACTTGGTAAGAATTCTACCTCAAGAGGTGGTTGCACATTTTTGCCTTTGCTTCTTGTGGCTCTTGCAGATGGGTGGCTTGTAGCATTTTTATTTTTCCTCTAAGGCATCTTAGGGGATGCTTTAGTGGACTCTAAATCAATTATACTTGTGGGCGCAGGAGTCATATCATCTATTTTACTCTCCTTTTCTTTTGGATCATCAATTTTATTAATTTTTACTTTCTTCATCTTGGGATCATCTGACTTCTCTATCTTACCTTCCATAGTGGATGCGCTCTCAATTTGCATAGATATCTTTGCTTCTCTAGCTTTATCCAGATCTTCTTGTGTCACACCATGGATCTTCAAAGTCTCTAAGGTGATTTTGGTGGCTTTCCTCTTGGTTGTAACACTGTGTAGGACTGCATCTACCTAGTATTTTCCTCATATGTTCCCCATCTAGGCTCATTTGGATACTTGGGTGTTGTATGGAGGACTTGTGCATATGCTTCCAAAACTTGCTCCTCCACTTCATAACTAAGTGGATGAATCCACTTAGTTCTAGGATCAACAACCTCCATACAATTAATGTCTATTTCCACCATAAAAAAAAAATGTCCTTGTATTTCTCAACAATGCTTTTAGGTATCCTATACCTCATCTGCATCTTTATCCTGAATGTTTTTAACTCTAACTCCATATAATATTTTAGTGTACTCTCAGTTGATGCCCTAAGTGAAATTTGTGGCATTTTAGGTAAACTTTTGTCAAGGTATAAGTTTGATACTTTCCCAACTATATGAAGTTACATATAGATTATCAGAGACCCAAATCTGAATATCTTGGTCTTGTCATGCTTTATAGCCCTGATGTTATTCATCAATTGTGTGTGCAAGATTTGACACAAATTGAATTCTCCATTCTCCTTCACAATTTTGATGGCTGCAAGAATAGTGGCTACAAACACACTATTGACTTTGTTTACATGTTGAAATCTATATCCAAGTATCATAGACATCAATTTTATGTCTTTATCCTCAATTAGTTCAATTTTCATCCTACACTTATCACTTTGGGATTTTCAGGCTTTCTCAACCAATTTTCTAACATCCTTACCAACTGGAAGAATGAAACCTATCTTTGATAGACCTATCATCTCATAAATGAGATCAGTTGTGATTCTAACTAGAACTTCACCTATCCAAAATAGGTCATCATGTATCCTACTCAATAGGATCTTAATCAATTTTGATTCATAAAATTCATATGCAATAGCATATTCAATGATTGGTCTCAAGGTGCGTGAACTCTTCAGTGAATATTTTATTTAGATTCATCATGGTTTCTAGGGGTGACCTAATCCTGTCCAAACCAACCGGTTCCTTCTTGAAATATACATATGCGCATATATCTTCTACATGCATAATGCCCATTGGGGTTCTAGAAAAGGCTCCTTCTAGGTCATCTAGGGTGGACTTGAATGGATTCTTTTTAAACACATTTTTTCCTTTCTACAACATCAAAGACAACTAGTGTAGCCATGACTTACTTATTTTAATGCTTTAGAGAGGTTATCGAGGTTTTATGAATCATCACATCTAAGTTAGGGCTTCCAACAATCAATCTTTCTTCTTCGCTGATAACTTCAACTACAACACTTCTTAACTCAACTACTTGATCTTCTATACTCTCCAAACACTCAACTTAGAATGCAATGTGTGAATAATGAATCTCTGATGGCTATAAAGAAATTTTTTTGCCATTAATCCTTGTCACATAAACATAGAATGCAACTGTAAAATTCATTATTTGTTTCTGCTAACAATCAGGAAGTACGCTCTTGCATAATGCATCAACTAGACTTCAAACAGTTATATCCAAAGGCACATGCTCTAAGGATGAGTATACTAGCCATGTAGGGGTCTAGAGATGGTCTAACTCCCCCTATGACCATGAAGGTCATTTAACCATAAATAGGAGGTGCATCCATTATGGATGCCTCCTCAATTATTTCACCAACATTATCTAACTTTTCTTCCTTCCTGATCAAGCTCGCATCTTCTGTAGCTTTCAAAAACTTGACTTCTTCTGCTTCATCCAATATTGATCCTTCTGTCATTTTAGGGCTTTCCTGTCTCTGCTCTTTTGATCTACAGAACTTTGAGATGTGTCTAGCCTTGTTGCATGAGTGAAAAATGACTGGAGGCCTTATATTCTTCGGTGCATTAATGTGAGTTACCATTCTACATTGTCTAGATGTATGACCATTATAGTTACATAGCTGACATGTAATGTTCTAAGGACTTCTTACATTCTATTGTGGATGACTTCTCTTCTTTTTCTGATTCTGATTTCTTTTATTTGATCTACAATTCATAGCTCTATGTCCAAACTCATTGCATGAATAACAGTAACCATTGAAAGGTCTTACCTCTTTACAATCTCTTACTATGTGTCCATTTTTGTTACAGGCATAACAAGTTTTTTTTATTGGCTTGCACTCATCTTTAGATGGTTCTTCTTGAGCTTCAGTATGATCATTAGTCTTCTTTCTATAGGATATTTCATTCTATCTCACATAGCATCAATCTGAACTTGTGCTTCATTGAATCCAATACCAGTGGTATCTCCTTTTAACTTCTGAGCATACAACTGTGACTCTATTAGGTCCTTTCTTGTGTGCAATTTGTCAATATGATTCTTTTCTTCAGATAATTCAAATTCTACCTTCTTCTTGATGTTTTCTAGCTCCAAAATTTTCATGTTTTCTTGTCTAAGTTCTTCATCTAACTACTTGTTTTCTTTGACCCGTTCTTCATAGGCTTCTTGATTGTTACATAGATTTTCATCTAAATCTTCAATCTAATCCTTCAGAGATGAGTTTTATTCATTCAAATTTTTTATCATTATCCCTAAGTCACTTGTAGAACAATCTTTCAAATCCTTTTTCAATTTCTTGATGTATGCTTGAGAACCACTAACCTTTTCTTTCAGTTCTTCAATTTCTTTCTCAGATCCGTCAAGGTCTTCTAGGGCTACTTCAAGATTCTTCTTTAGATGTTTCACTTCTTACAAACCCATGATCTCCTGAGGTAGTTAAATTTTCTTCTAAGGACCAGAGCTTTGATACCAATTGTTAGGAAGGGAACACTGAGGGGGGGGGGGGGTGAATCAGTGTTCCATATAATATTACTTTTTCTTAACTCTTTAACTTTATTGCTTAAGTATTAAACTAAATATAAATGCAAGTAAGATAAGTAACCATAACACATAACACATAATATGATTATGGGGATACCCAAATAGGTAAAAACCCCGGTGGGAATTGAAACCCACTAAGAATTTCACTAGTGTTTTATGATCCCTGTTAGAAGATCTTGCAACCCTGTTAGGAGTTGTTCTTTACAATGCTTTTAGTAAAGTGACCTGGTCAAAGGTCATACCCTGTTAGGAGTCTTTTACAATAACCCTATTAGGGGTGGGGACACACTCTCCTAGATATCACTACTCAAGTGGTGAAGGCTACAACCTTCTGGATCTCAGATGCACAGTATATCTGCAAGGTGAACTATTGTTGTGACTTTACTTGTCAGATCAGTTCCTTTGATGTGTTGATACTTTATCCTTTTGTAAATCTCTACAAAATTCTAACTTCTCTATGCATTCTTCTTTTTTGCTCCTATATCCTCTATGTCTCATCACATCCCTAATTACAAGGGTACATGTCTTATTTATATTCGCATACAAAACTATTCATCAAGTCGGCATATAACTGATTACATACAATGCTTCCAAATGAATTGTCTCAAGCATGTTTACATATAATCAAATTAACATGTGTATGACCTAAATAAAATAGGTGCATAGCCTTTACAAAACAATATTATGATCTCTAACCAAAATACAAACAGTCAGCTCCATACTCTGTTCTGTTCTGTCACTCATTGACTACGACTCTTCAATTGGTTGTATCTTCATAATACTAACTCATCTGGTCATGCACTCTTATACTTAGCATGAATACATACTAACCAGCTTATCTTCAAGGGAGCATGTCATAAATTAGTCATACGCATATGCGCTGATGCACTATTCCTCTAGTGCTCTGCTGAATGTCTAGTCTTCCATACAACCATATTTCCGATCTTCTAAGTTATGTGCTAACTCCAAAAAATCATATGACTTTGTTTCCATAATGAAAACATTAAATAAGTCATATACATCAGTATATTCAACTTTCCAACAACTATATCTCCTTCTACCATTTCACATCCTGGTACAAAGCCTGCTTTTTCTGGTGATATGAATTTAGAAATGAGGGGCTGGAGCCTAAGATAGATTGACTTGGTGATGATTTTATATATTGTGTTACACAAGGAAATAGGCTTAAAATCTACAAATTTCTTTAGATCATTTTTCTTAGATAGAACTACAACATTGGTTAAATTAAAATATTTTAGAATTGAACTGCTTTTTCTAGATTCCTCCGGAGCAATTAAAAGGTCAAATCCAATGAAGTCCCAACATTTTTGGTAGAACAAGGTAATAAACTCATCTATTCCTGGGGCTTTATTTTGGGCCATGGAGAATACAAATTTTTTCACCTCTTCTAATATGAGTTGTCTCATGAGAGAGTAATTATCTTGTTGGTCTATAATTGAAGATTATCCCCCAAGGAATTCATCCTCCAATGGATGATGTTGAACATTATATAACTGAGGTGGTACAAGTAGATTTTTGTAGAGCCTAATACCTTCTTCTTGAATGGTTGTGGCATTTGTGAGGAATTAACCTGTATTGGAATTTTTTATAGTGAAAATGGTTTGAACATCCCTTTTCTCTTAGTCGAGGCATGAAAATATTTGGTATTTTGATCTCTTTCTTTTACCCAAAGCTCCCTCAATTATTTCCTCCAATATACTTCCTCCCATTTATATAGTTCCTCCCATTTCTCTTGAAGCCATTTCTGAGTTCTATAGGTGTTTGGATCTAAGCCATGTAGTATAATCAGTTCATGAACCTCTAAATTTTTTTCTTTACACTCTCTTTCTCTAAAAATATATTTTTGAAAGCATGGATATTCCATTCCTTAATGCATTAAGCTTTGACAAATTGTAGTTTTGTTTTGAAACTAAAACATTTTTATATCCTTTTGAAAAGGGGCACTAGCCCACCAGTCTTTTAATAAAGGGAGGAAATGGGGGTTCTGTAACCACATCCTCTCAAATTTAAAGGATGGCTTGTGCAACAATGAATTGGTATATCTGGTGAGCTACAAATTAATATAAAAATGATTTGAACATATGAGGGGTAGGATTTCAGATCGCATCTTGAAATTCTCTGACACCTAATTATCAGATACTAAGACTTGATCAAGCCTCTCAACTATTTGTGAGAAATATTTCCTTTTGTTATTCCATGTGTACTGAGCTTCCAAGGAGTGATGTCTTGAAGTTCATTTCATTAATAAAATCTTGAAAGTAATCAATTGTTTTCTAGGATGGAATTATCCCACCTTTTTTCTTGAAAATATGTAATGACATTAAAATCTCCACCCAAAATGATAGTATTCTCATGAGATTGTTGGATGTAAGTTGTGATTGCATACCTGTAATGCCCTATCAGGGAACCCAAGAGAAATTAACCTAAAACATGCTACTAAGTTTGGTGAATAATTTTTTTTCTAAAGTTAACATACAAGATAAACATCAATGTGGAAGCAATTACCATTTACTCACATTGAAACAACAACCATTACAGATTACAAATCTCGAGGGTTCCATGACGTAGAATTACTTAAGAACATACGCAATTAAAAATAACATCAACAAAAGATTCCATAACATAATTATTACAATTACATGATACAACAATAAATACAATTCTCATGGTCATCCATGATATATAAATAAATTGACATCCACTGCACATGTCACAGGGTATGTAGTAATCAATCTAGCTATAATAGTACAATGTCCAGATTAGGTATCACACGTGATACTCTAATACAAGATTACAAATAATGAAGATATCATAAGAAACATCAATGAAGCATCATAAGGAATCCAACTGCAGAATCACCATCAAGCACCGATACCAGGACATTGAATCTCAAATGGTAAAGAATCACTACCACCCGTCCATGTAGAACCACAAAGGCCTACCCCACCATGCTGAGGAGATAACAACAAAGCCCAATCGGATACACAAAACAAAAGAAAGGATAAACCACTAAGAAAGAGGATCCCTGAAAGCTCTCTACTCAAGGTAAAAAAAATAAAGTAATAGGTACAACTCACTAATCTAGAGGCAACTGACACATGTAGAATAACCAAACTATGCATAGGAAGGTTTCATCATGTACGTCTAACCCTTGAGATTTTTCCTAATAATCTCTCTAGATCCTGACACCCAAGTGAATATACACGGCATCAATGACCTCTCATATAGATGAAGTCATCAACTATGCCAACTCATCCCTTTTAAAGGGGGCTAGTCATCTTCTCAACACCATCTTAGTCTATACTAGCACTCAAGCATGGGTGAGGACTCATATCTTATTAGGTTCATTTATTTCCCCTTAGTTATATTAGGTTATCACTTGATTGAAGAAACTTACAATAAGTGATCCTAGCAGCCACTTGTGGGCCCCGATGCTTATTGCAAGCCACCTCCTACTACATGTCTAGGTAAACTACCCTAGGCTCATAGATCTCTCCTAGATCTAATCAGGTATACAACTACATAATCCCAAATCTAGTTCACACAAAAGAACCAGAAATGATTACAGAGATGCCATATACAAATACAATGCATCATGAGCCAAAAGGTCAAAATAGGGATGATAATCATATATATACACATACATCAAAACATAACTGAAAAAAGAATCATCTGACACATACCCTGGCCTCTGATCTCCCCTAGGTCTTCTAGTGCCCGATATCACATAATGCAAAAGAAGACACCTCAAGAATGAAGAAAACAATCTCACACCATAAAGAACTAAAATAGATCCACAAGCTTTTAAATTTCTTTTATTTTTGAACATAACTAAATTCACACATAGAAACGCATAAGCCTAATAAGAAAATATGAACATAACATTACAATATTGCCATAAAAGAAAGAACATTCCCTATAAATTACCTAGGAATCCAATGAAGTAAAAACTCCCAATTTCAGTAGTAAGATAACATCTACTACACCATGTTCCCAATAGGAATATAATTCAATTAATTGCTTAAGATTTGGTTATAACCCAAACTCAAAATACTTACAAAAGGGCATTATAAACAAATAATAGACTTATGTCTAGAATCAAATTCCATAAAAGGACAATAAAAATTGTGTACAAAATTATTCCTTAACGTGTATATTTATTAAAGTAATTATATATATACACACATATTACATTAAAGAAATCAAGAAATTAGAACTTAAACTAATATATTGCCTAGATCCAATAATAGTTTAAAATCTAAAACACCTTTAATACACTTATATATTTATATTTATATAATAAATATAAATATACATATATATAATTTAACGATCCAATGAAAATTATTAAATCCAAAATAATCTACGTTTAAACAAGACGTAACCCAAATTAATTAAACTAAATTAATTTAAACAAATTTAATTTAGAATAAATTAATTAATAAATTAATTACATAAACAAAACCATTCTAAGTTTTATAACAAAATAAGTTAATTTACAAATTAAATTAAAAATAAACTAAAATTAAATTAATATAAAAAAAAACTTTAAAATTTTTATTAAAACTAAAAGGGCCTGGGAGTGGGGAGGCGGTCCCACCATCCCCCCTCTACATCCATGTGCAGTATGTTGGTTCTTCAAAGGATTTTACACTCCATGAGATACCAATATGCTTATCACTAATGTTAAGGAGTGGTTAATTCCAAATATGGGAAATCTATAAGCAACTAGACCAACTATAGGGACAAGACTGCCATCTTCACTTTTGGCTCTGCAAAACCAAGGTGGGTACACCTGATCCAATAGATATAACTCTATTCTTTACCTAATATTGGATCTGTTAGCAGTTTTTCTTACACGGGTAAATAACTAGATCATAACCTGATCTCTCCCCTTTGATGCTCTTTTCCTGGCAAAAGAAATGCTAATTGACAAGGATTAAATCCTTCTTCACTTCGGGCTCCACGGACCCAGACAGGTGTACCTCACTCCTCTGCTTATGCAAATAGATATAAACTAATACAAACACTTAATAAGCAGATTCACTAATGGATTAAATAGAATAAATACATCTTGCAATAGGATTCATGACTGAGATGAACCTCTGTTATGGGAAGCCTACCCACATGCTCAATCTATCTTTTAGACTCATCAACAGAAAGGGAAAGTTGATTGGTTAAATTGATTGGTTACAAGTCTAGTCAAGCCAGTGCCTAATCCTGGGCATGGATTCATGAGATGCATATCAACAGAAAACTTCAAATCTTATACAACTAGAAATCAAACAATGCACCTTGCACATCATTCTTTCTTCCCCCTATCTGGACATCAGATCCTTATGAAACATCATACTATCAGCAATAATCTTCAAGATATTACAGTCTCCTTGAAAGAAACTCAAAAATCATTACACTGTTTACCTTGTAAATAGGTACACAGATATGCCTTACAAATCAGTATACAACAATTTGACAAAGACACAAAGAAACATCAGACAAACATGAAAAAGGATTTTCATTTTATTTCATTGAATCATTTTGAAACTATACATTCAATCTAGAAAACTCAAAATCATAACTCTGAAATGAAACTAAAAACTTGTATTCATGGAACTCAAACTTGCAGAGCTCTGCTCGTGCAAAAAGATTGGAACCCTTCGAAATGAAAAGAATCAAGACTAAGAAGAGAAGGGGGAAACACCAGAAAGCATCACCAACTGACACTTGTCAAACTCTGAACTACTCACTGAATGAGTCATGAAGTCTGGAATAGCAAACCTGATCTGCTCTATCCCCTTGAAAACACATCTTTTCCTCCTCTCAAACTAACTGTGAATCACCAGACTGACAAAAAAGATATTTTGAAAATATCTTCCTGGCCCCCTTCAAACGTTCAACTAGAAATATATCATAACCAACAGGACTTGCATTGAATCTAACGTAAAAAATGGAATCCTCGTCTTCTCACCTTTTCGGTTGTATATAACACTTGAGATTCAGGCGAAAAATCAAGCTCCCAGCAATTAATTTCAGTCTATGCTTTGCAACTTAGATTTTTGAATTTTTTATATAGTCAAAACTATATAAATTCACATTTATAATTTTGATTTTTTTAAAATTTGCACGGGAAGGAAAGGGAGTTTGAATAAAATATTATTTTTGGCCTCCTGCAGCGGGACCCACCTGACACATGGCAGGCCCAAATTGGCTGGCCTGCCACCTCATCCACCATCTCACTAGAAATGCCACATGGCGGCCAGGTGCATGATCACAAGGGCCAAATTCAGCCCTTGCGATCATGCGACCACCATTGATGGTCGCATGGATCTCGAGGTCCAAATTCTCTTTCAACACTTTTGTTCAAAATTAGTGGGCCCACTGCCGCACAGAGAGCTCCAGCTCAAAGGGACCTGCCAAGAAGCCTCCTGGCTTTCTCTTTGAGTTGTAAAGTGAGTGTTTTTGCATTTAAAGGTTAAAAAACCCCAAAGCTTTGCGAATGTGGGATAAGCCAAGTTCACGCTACCTTTTTTTTTGAAACGCTGATGTTCTTTATTTTCTGAACGTTGGTCTTTTTGTTTCAAATTCTTTCCTCTTTAATTGGTGTGCAGTTCCCATTTTTACAGACGGCAAGTCTTCCTTTGCCACGTTGGATACCTCTTCCATATATGCTGGAGTGATTTCCTTTTGATATGTGCTGCAACCCCTTTCTTTTTAAATGCTGGGTCTTTCCTTTAAAATGCTAAGCATTTTTTATGGTGCTGGGCATTTTTTTAATGGTGCTGGGCATTTTTTTTATGGTGCTGGGCGTTTTTGATAGTGCTGGGTTTGAATTGCAATGCTGAGACCTTGGATTTGGACGCTGGAGCAATTTAAAATGCTTCCTGGTTGATTTGGACGCTGGTCCATTCCTTAAAACACTGAAACCCCCTTTTTATTTGTCTTGAAATGCTGAATTTTGATTAAAAACACTGGTCACACTTGCACTGAGTTTTGATGTAATCAAATGTTGAATCCTTTCTTTCTCTCACGCTGGCACTGAACATTGAGTATTGATGCTAGTCTGTTCTTTTTATTTGAATGCTGAAACCCCCCCCTTTTGAAACATGTCGTCCACTTCCTTGCATGAGGCATCACTCATTTGGGCACTATCTTTGAGCAGTTGTCTGTTATGCCTTTTCCTGGCACTTCAAACCCATCAATAAGCATCCTTTCAAATTACTAAAACGTGGCCATAAGATTCAAACAAAAAGACTTGACCATGCCAACTCTGCTCTTTTCCTGAGAAGCAGCATTGGAGACTTAAGGCATGAAGTTGGGTCCAAAATTGGGCCCGGCTAAAAAAATTTCGTTCCCATACAAATTTTGCACGAAAACATCATATTACTCCTCAGGCACAAAAATCACGAACTGGGCATCGATCAAAAACACTTGAAACACCATCCGGATCATCCGGCAAACTTTGCCCGAATACTACAAACGGCCCGTTTGATCAACCTAGAAAACTAGTTAAAACAACTTTTCACATCCCATCACTTAGCATGCTTGAAGATTGTAGTTCGTCCTTCGACCCTGCAAAATTTCATATTTTTCCTCCACCGGGGCATATGAAATTTTAATCGTGCAAAATGATTAAAATATTTCAGGATAAAATCCGGCTAGGCATACAATTTGGTAAAAAATGAAATGATGCCTGGGAACTTGAAATTCTAACCAGTGTTAGACCAATATTTATCATAAACAATGCAACTGACGGCACTTAGTTTCGACATCTCGGCACAAAGATATAACAATTTGAAGTTGACGATCTGCAGAGGTGGGACAGGACACAGTTGACGACAAATATTTTAATCGTTTTGATTGAATTTGATGGGTAGGCAGATGAATTGGCAGAGGCTTGAAACTTTGGCCACATGAAGTATCTGACAAATGCAATAGAGTGCAAAAGGAATTTTTTCAATAAGTGCAACGACCTCGAAATGACATGCGGTCAAAGTCATGCATTTAGTTTGAAGACATAGTGAAACTCGCAAACTTGTGTGAATGGCTCTGGGAAATAGCATTGCTCTCATGGCAAATGGATTCATCAAGAGCTGAAACTTGGAACATTTGAAGATGAACATGAATGCATTATAATGCAACAATCATTTTGACTCGATCATCTCCTAAGCCAAAGTTATAACTCTCCAAAGTAGTGTCTTGACAAGCAATTACACTGTTCAGCAATGCAATCAGTAGAAATTGCCTATAGAATGGCCCTTGAAAAGTGATCAAACATTTTCATAATAACTTAAAAATTGGAGCACATGTACCATTTTCACCATAGATCATAGATCAATAATTAGTTTGCATGGATCAATCCCTGGGTAAAATATACAGGCCTCCAAACAGGGCTCCTGATAAGAAAAGCTCAAAGTGGCAAACTACAACTTTAAGTGAATCTCTCAAAATGGGTACTTACCAAATCAACTCAAACTGAAAACTGAAAGTTGCAAACCACTGAATGTGCTGAATGAAGAGTGTTCCAAGCATTTAAAGGCTCATATCACTTGATTTCAAATTGGCTCAAAATCAGGACCACTCAAAGCAACATCATCAAACTGACCTTCCAAAGCGAAAAGAACACCTCATTGCAAAAATTTTCATAGGGGACCCAAAAATGCCTTCCTCATTTTTGAGTCCCAACAGTTCCTCATTTTTGAGTCCCAATAGTGGCTCTGTCTGGGGATGGTTGAATGCAAGTTCAACACAAGAATACCAGAATCTTCTGGAAGAGCAGACCACCCCAAAAACCAACTTCTCCGTCTTAATCCAAAAACAACTTCATCTTCTTAATCCTCCAATCCATTATTCAGTTCCGAGGCTCCTTTATTCAAAGCAAACACATGACACAAAGAAAAGCAACTGTATGTAAGTATTTACAAAACTTTCAACTAAAATCAATGCTTACCCTGGTCAAATACATGATTTTCATTTCCATACAACGGAGGTAAACTCAAATTATTGTTTCCATGTGCTTGATCAAAAACACTGCCATTCACCTTTAACATGTCAGACAAAAGACAATCAGCAAACTCATCTTCACTTAGCAAAACACAGTCACTAAAATACTGTGAACGCTGATCATTATGTGACATCATATCATCACACCATTCCCTATTATTGACTTGTTGGAAAAAGAAACATTCCAGCTCATTTTCATGGCAAGAAACATCCACATTCTAAACACTAGTTTGCACCGCAGGATAGGTTTCTTTTACATCAGTTTGCAAACTAAAAAAAAATGTCTCTAAACAAAAATCAGATTGCAATAAATTAGAGAAAGCTTGCTGATCATAACTCCTATCAGCATCTTGTAAACATGGGAAGGCGTTATCAAATAATGGTTCATCATTTACTTGTAAATCTGAGAATACACATTCAGATTCATCTTTTCCTTTAGCATCATGGCATATGTGAGGATCAATGACATTAGACTCATGATAATCTGAATCTATAGTAGCACATACATCTTCATACTCATCATACATGACAGTAGCAAATCCATCATAATCATATGTACTCTTAATCTACATGTCATGAACTTCAAAAATAGGGGAAAGGAACTCATCATATCTCTCACATTTGATGCCCTGATTAATACCCTCTTTATCAAAAAATATGCCTGTCGGGCATGAGACTCTAGAATCAAATGTGTGTGCATGCCTCTGAAAATCAGCATCTAGGAGTTGTGAAATCTTCTCACTACTGAGCAGGCATTGAACCTCTTGTCCATTTTCTTTGATCTCCTACTCAATGCTAAATACATCTTCCTTGTTGGAAACAAGAGACAAGACTTCTTGATTTATCTCATTTTGTGCAAAAGACTCAGTATCACTTTCATCTGCATCATACTCAAACTCTTGTTGTTCACATGAGTCATTTTCAAGCTGAAAAAATAAGTCATCATCTACAAGCTGAGAATACGGGAACTCTACAAATTCAAAGGAATCATTTCCAGTTATAGATTCTTCCTCATTGTCTTGTTGCTCATAGACTTCATTGTTGGCATTATATTCAACACTACTAGTACAAGTAGACTCAACATCAACACAACTAAGTTCAGATTCAACATTTTCAGTTTCATCTATCCATCTTCTAACACATTTAGTTGTTTCTTCTATACAAGAAGCTGACAAATCATAGGATTCCGGCACACAAAGCTCTACAAATAATTGTACCCACTCTAATTCTGGGAAATCAATATCCATTACAAGCTTATCAACTGTACTAGAAAACCTTTGATAAAATGAAAATGCTGACTCATTGTTTCTTTCTCCTACCCTTTTTCTCAAAATCAATAGGGCTTCCTCTTGGACTCTTTGCCAACTCGATGCAGTATCCTTTTCTACATTATCATTTCCAAGATGCTGCTCATAAACTTCAAATGTAGAAAATAGATCTTGCTCCATGAATGCTAAAATTTCTATTTTAACCATTTATGTGATCAACACGTCATATTCTGTCACAAATATTTCTATCTGATTTTATACAACCATTATCTTCACAAAACTATAGCATAGCATACTCTTGATTTCTTGAAACCAAAATTTCAACCAGGACGTATGACAAACTTTGAAACTAATTTCCCTTTTCTTAGCGCTTTGCTCACCTATCAAGGGACTTTTATTATCATATAAAAACTTGGGATTACCTAGATAAGATTTGCAGCTTCTTCTTTTTTAATTCTGGAGAATCACTCCAACCAGCAAAGTCACATAATCCCTTTTCAAATTGTTGCAAATATAAATACTTCCAGGCTATTCATACACAGAGATCTGAACAAATTTCAGATTCTTTTTCTGACTTCTCATAAAACCAAATTCAAATATTGATTTAGCCAAGAAAGGAAACAAACGTCTTAAACTTGCTAATCTTAAACATTAAATAACAACTGGTAATCACAAATTACACTGGCACAACACAACTAGGATTCTCCAATTACAAACAGAGCCGCCACCCACAACATGTATGGGATTAAATTTCATAAACTGGTCTGTAACAAGTACAATAGACAGTATTACACAAATCTACTATATATTCACGTTATACTCCCCAGCAGAGTCACCATTTTGTTAGCAATTTTTCTTGCACAGGTAAATAACTAGATCATAACCTGATCTCTCCCCTTTGATGCTCTTTTCCTGGCAAAAGAAATGCTAATTGAAAAGGATTAAATCCTTCTTCACTTTGAGCTCCATGGACCCAGGCGGGTGTACCTCACTCCTCTGCTTATGCAAACGGATATAAACTAATACAAACACTTAATAAGCAGATTCACTAATGGATTAAATAGAATAAATACATCTTGCAATAGGATTCATGACTGAGATGAACCTCTGTTATGGGAAGCCTACCCACATGCTCAATCTATCTTTCAGACTCATCAATAGAAAGGGAAAGTTGATTGGTTACAAGTCTAGTCAAGCCAGTGCCTAATCTTGGGCATGGAGTCATGAGATGCATATTAACAGAAAACTTCAAATCTTATACAACTAGAAATCAAACAATGCACCTTGCACATCATTCTCTCTTCCCCCTATCTAGACATCAAATCCTTATGAAATATCATACTATCAGCAATAATCTTCAAGATATTACAGTCTCCTTGAAAGAAACTCAAAAATCATTACACTGTTTACCTTGTAAACAGGTACACAGATATGCCTTACAAATTAGTATACAACAATTTGACAAAGACACAAAGAGACATCAGACAAACATGAAAAAGGATTTTCATTGTATTTCATTGAATCATTCTGAAACTATAAATTCAATCTAGAAAACTCAAAATCATAACTCTAAAATGAAACTAAAAACTTGTATTCATGGAACTCAAACTTGCAGAGCTCTGCTCATGCAAAAAGATTGGAACCCTTCGAAATGAAAAGAATCGAGACTAAGAAGAGAAGGGGGAAACACTAGAAAGCATCACCAACTGAAACTTTTCAAACTCTGAACTACTCACTGAATGAGTCATGAAGTCTGGAACAGCAAACCTGATCTACTCTATCCCCTTGAAAACACATCTTTTCCTCCTCTCAAACTAACTGTGAATCACCGGATTGACAAAATAGATATTTTGAAAATATCTTCCTGGCCCCCCTAAAATGTTCAACTAGAAATATATCATAACCAACAGGACTTGTATTGAATCTGACGTCAGAAACGGAATCCTCGTCTTCTCACCTTTCCGGTGGTATATAACACTTGATATTCAGGCAAAAAATCAAGCTCCCAGCAATTAATTTCAGTCTATGCTCTGCAACTTAGATTTTTGAATTTTTTATATAGTCAAAACTATATAAATTCACATTTATAATTTTGATTTTTTTAAAATTTGCACGGGAAGGAAAGGGAGTTTGAATAAAATATTATTTTTGGCCTCCTGCAGCGGGACCCACCTGACACATGGCAGGCCCAGATTGGCTGGCCTGCCACCTCATCCACCATTTCACCAGAAATGCCACATGGTGGCCAGGCGCATGATCGCAAGGGCCAAATTCAGCCCTTGCGATCATGCGACCACCATTGATGGTCGCACGGATCTCGAGGTCCAAATCCTCTTTCAGCACTTTTGTTCAAAATTAGTGGGCCCGCCGCCGCACAAAGAGCTCCAGCTCAAAGGGACCTGCCAAGAAGCCTCCTAGCTTTCTCTTTGAGTTGTAAAGTGAGTGTTTTTGCATTTAAAGGTTAAAAAACCCCAAAGCTTTGCGAATGTGGGATAAGCCAAGTTCACGCTACCTTTTTTTTTGAAACGCTGATGTTCTTTGTTTTCTGAATGATGGTCTTTTTGTTTCAAATTCTTTCCTCTTTAATTGGTGTGCAGTTCCCATTTTTACAGACAGCAAGTCTTCCTTTGCCACATTGGATACCTCTTCCATATATGCTGGAGTGATTTCCTCTTGATATGCACTGCAACCCCTTTCTTTTTAAATGCTGGGTCTTTCCTTTAAAATGCTAAGCATTTTTTATGGTGCTGGGCATTTTTTTTATGGTGCTAGGCATTTTTTTATGGTGCTGGGCATTTCTGATAGTACTGGGTTTGAATTGCAATGCTGAAACCTTGGATTTGGACGCTGGAGCAATTTGAAATGCTGCCTGGTTGATTTGGACACTGGTCCATTCCTTAAAACACTGAAACCCCCTTTTTATTTGTCTTGAAATGCTCAATTTTGATTAAAAACACTGGTCACACTTGCACTGAGTTTTGATGTAATCAAATGCTGAATCCTTTCTTTCTCTCACGCTGGCACTGAACATTGAGTATTGATGTTGGTCTATTCTTTTTATTTGAATGCTAAAACCCCCCCCCTTTTGAAACATGTCATCCACTTCCTTGCATGAGGCATCACTCATTTGGGCACTATCTTTGAGCAGTTGTCTGTTACGCCTTTTTCTGGCACTTCAAACCCATCAATAAGCATCCTTTCGAATTGCTAAAATGTGGCCATAAGATTCAACAAAAAGACTTGACCATGCCAACTTTGCTCTTTTCCTGAGAAGCAGCATTGGAGACTTAAGGCATGAAGTCAGGTCCAAAATTGGGCCCGGCTAAAAAAATTTCATTCCCATACAAATTTTGCACGAAAACATCATATTACTCGTCAGGCACAAAAATCACGAACTGGGCATCGATCGAAAACACTTGAAACACCATCCAGATCATCCGGCAAACTTTGCCTGAATACTGCAAACGGCCCGTTTGATCAACTTGGAAAACTAGTTAAAACAACTTTTCACGTCCCGTCACTTTGCATGCTTGAAGATTGTAGTTCATCCTTCGACCCTGCAAAATTTCATATTTTTCCTCCACCGGGGCATATGAAATTTTAATCGTGCAAAACGATTAAAATATTTCAAGATAAAATCCGGCTAGGCATACAATTTGGTAAAAAATGAAATGATGCCTAGGAACTTGAAATTTTAACCAGTGTTAGACCAATATTTATCATAAACAATGCAACTGACGGCACTTAGTTTTGACATCTCGGCGCAAAGATATAACAATTTGAAGTTGACGATCCGCAGAGGTGGGACATGACACAGTTGACGACAAATATTTTAATCTTTTTGATTGAATTTGATGGGTAGGCAGATGAATTGGCAGAGGCTTGAAACTTTGGCCACATGAAGTATCTGACAAATGCAATAGAGTGCAAAAGGAATTTTTTCAATAAGTGCAATGACCTAAAATTGACATGCGGTCAAAGTCATGCATTTAGTTTGAAGACATAGTGAAACTCGCAAACTTGTGTGAATGGCTCTGGGAAATAGCATTGCTCTCATGGCAAATGGATTCATGAAAAGCTAAAACTTGGAACATTTGAAGATGAACATGAATGCATTATAATGCAACAATCCTTTTGACTCGATCATCTCCTAAGCCAAAGTTATAACTCTCCAAAGTAGTGTCTTGACAAGCAATTACACTGTTCAGCAATGCAATCAGTAGAAATTGCCTACAGAATGGCCCTTGAAAAGTGATCAAACGGATTCGTAATAACTTAAAACTTGGAACACATGTACCATTTTCACCATAGATCATAGATCAATAATCATTTTGCATGGATCAATCCCTGGGTAAAAGATACAGGCCTCCAAACAGGGCTCCTGATAAGAAAAGCTCAAAGTGGCAAACTGCAACTTTAAGTGAATCTCTCAAAATGGGTACTTACCAAATCAACTCAAACTGAAAACTGAAAGTTGTAAACCACTGAATGTGCCAAATGAAGAGTGTTCCAAGCATTTAAAGGCTCATATCACTTGATTTCAAATTGGCTCAAAATCAGGACCACTCAAAGCAACATCATCAAACTGACCTTCCAAAGCGAAAAGAACACCTCATTACAAAAATTTTCATAGGGGACCCAAAAATGCCTTCCTCATTTTTGAGTCCCAACAGTTCCTCATTTTTGAGTCCCAACAGGATCTTACAACAGATAATAGTGAGAAAGTGCTAAATAACAACCTATTATTCATTGACTCTCCATCACTGGGTACAACAACTCATATAAAGTAAATAAAATGTAAAGACTGGTATTAATTGAATGTTTTATGATTATAAGATTTTGATCATTCCCCACAAAGCAAAGATAGGAAAATACAAGCTAGTGCCCTATCCATTGGGCAGAATATCAGAAGACAGAATGAATACAATGATTGTTTTGGAAAGAACTAGTCTTTAAACATAAATACAAACACCTCAACTCTTTCCTACTTATAGAAAATCCTCAAATAGATTCAGTAAACATGTATCCCACCCTGAGCAATATTTAATGCAACCCTAGATCAAAACTCAAAGCCAAACACATAGGTATAAATCTCAGAAAGTCTTAAAGATTTACAGAATAAACTCAAAGGAAAGACAAATATTTGAGATTTTGTATTACGTATAACCTTGAACATTGTATACATCACATTCTAAACAATAAGCTTGCAAAATAGCAGCAGCAACCTGTACTTCTCTATTTCTTTGATGAAAATGATACAAAAAGTTACAATCCTCGCTTGAGGGCTAGGGTTTCAGATTCTCTATCTTTTTAACACCTAACTCTCAATGCCTAGAATGATCGTGGAATATCCTTTATATACAAGGAAATGCAACAAGCTACCAATCATTCTAGGGTTTACAAAACTTCTAAGCTAAAAGCTTTCCAATAACCCCATTAGGTTTACAATAAATACATTGATCAAATAGCTGAGATATTATGTGAATGAGCCGCCTTGCCTCATGTCTTCAACACTATCCTTGGCTTCTTTCAACAAATCTGATTTGAAATATCTCACTGTCCATCCTATAATGAATGCCTTCCTACATCTCAACAACCTTGATGACTCAAAAAAAAAACTATTTTACTTCTTTCAAGAGGCTGGTAGAGTATTTACTTTTTCTACATGGGGTATGTACTGATACCTCCACCTATTGTACACCTCTTCACTTGCAAACTTAAGACTTGCAAATTCTACATTTTTGATAGACAACTATCCCCACCTAACTTCCAATTGACTAATCTCCTGCTGAATAAAATCAAACTTAGACTTAAGTGAGATTAAAATCTCAATAGTATGAATAAAGAATAAAGTGTTTTCCAAGGTCAAAATGTTAGTCATCATAGCAGAGAAATCATCATCAATTTGTGCTCACCACTTGATTAATTCTTCGAGCTCATCATTCTTCCTGAAAACCCCTGGAATCAAGTCACAACTGGGAGGTGTTGATTCCTTCCTTATTAAATTCATCTTCCTCTCGAAATCTCCTAAGAGTATGTCATGTTCCACTAGCTTCTTTACATTCTGGTGTAATGGCTTGATCAGTGGTTCAGGATCATTTTGAGATTTAGATAACAATTTGAATAATGTCACATTTGGGGATCTCTCAATCCATTTCCTTAAAACTAGTTCAAATTCATTTTTGTATTTATCCAATGATACAAGTAACATCTTTAACCTTCCAGCATGATCAAACAAGACTGTGGGATTCAAGTTTGTCGCAAACTGCATCACAACTTCTATCACCTTGTCTTCATATTCCTGCTACAATAGGATCTTATCTTTCACATACTCTTCCTTTATCCTGTCCAATTCCTTCCTCTTCCTTTTGAAATTATTGGTTTCCTCCAGCAGCTAGTACTTCTCCCAATTGAGTCTTGAATCTGAATGTGTCTCTGGGTAAGGGGATGGTGGAAACTCAATGATTAGGCAATAGGATGAAGCCACTACAAGTTTGTCAACTATAATTAGTTGTGGTGATACGTGATCTTGTGGTCCTGATAGCTCAGCAATTAACTTATCCTTTTGAATCAGCTATATCTTGAGCTCATTGTAAGACTTTAGGACAATTTCAAATTTGAGCCTAAGCTCTTCCTTTTCTTGGGCATCTTTCTCTGCCACTTTGACATTGAAGCTGGCAATCTCCAGAATTAGGTTTGAAGCTTCTACTCTAGAAGTCTCACCTACTCTTTGTACCAATAAATTCCCTGCATACCCTATAGATAGAGCCTCTCTTTTTACTTTTTCTTCCTCCCTCTTAAGGAACCACATCACCAAGGCTGCATGATCCTCTAAAAAAGCAACTCCCCTTGCAACTTGTTGGGCCTGTTCTAGAGTAGCAAGAGTTTTTACCTTGCTCTTCCTGACTTGATCAAAGATTATTGCATCAACAATGTCCCACATTGGAAAAATTAGCACCCCTGTAGTATGGACCATAGCCCTCCCTTCCTTATGAGTGATCTTTTCAAACTACTTCATCATTTCTCCCTTGCTCTCATTCTCTATCTCTGTGATGTCCCTATCAAGGAACTCTTCTTTCCTCTTTTCACAAATCTCTTTGAACTCATTTATTTTCATTCTCCACAAAAATTGGAAAAATGCCCTAGTCCTAACAAATTTGTCATCAGCTACAAAGGAATCACTAGCTTGTTTTAAAATAGGGTCCATTTGTTTACCCTAAAATTTAGCAACAATAAGATCCATGGCCACCTCCTTAGGTGCCTCCGACATTCCTTCTTGTAACTCATCCCTAGAAACAAAAATATTTCCCTCACTACTCATCTGAACTAATTGTTCTGGTACCCCATGTTCATCTAACTAGATGGGGGACTGAGAAGGACAATAAGCTTCCTCTCCTGGCCTTGATTCTTCTTATCTCTACCTCTTAGGAGAGGGTCCTTGCATTACTAGATCATTCATAGGCCTCTTCCCCCTAGAAGTAGAAGGAATATCCTCACTTCTTTGCTATGGTGGTAAGAGAACAGTGTACCCAATTCTCTTCTACACTATGTAGACTCCCCTTGGGGTCAATTTTACATATCCTAGCTAGCTTAGAATCTGCCTAGCCCTATCAGGGTCAGTCTTACTCACAACAACCCTCTTCTCATTTACTGCATACATAATGCCTTCAAAATGCTCCATAAGAGCCTCTACTTTTCTTGCCCATGGCTCAAATCCCTTTAATGGGTCATAAGCTCTATCAAATTTTTTAATGAAATATATAGTCTTCTTGTAGATCACCCATTTTTCCTTTTTTATTTCTTGAGTTTTTATGTAAAACTCATTTCTTATTATGTCCTCAAGGAAATTGAATTGGTGCTCCATAAGAGCACACCTAATCTTATCTCTGAACATCCCTGATAGGAAACCCTCATTATCTACACACCTTGCTATAGTTGTAGGCATTCTGTAGGGCTGCAATACCTGGTTCAAGTATACCCATCCTCCTTTAGTAATAAAAAATGGATGAGCAAATTTTATATCAGGGAAAAAAGTCCCTCTCCCTTTACCAATAAGGGCACTCTCTTGTAGGTCACCAATCTGCCTCAGAATTTTAGCATATCCTACCTTCAATGGAGCTTGTAGGGAAAAATGTAAGGTGCCTTACTGCAACCATAAACCCTAAAAATTGTAAAAATAGGATAGAAAATGATATCCCCAAAATTGTGGACTATAGTAATGTCCTAACAATACTCCTTCGAACTGATTAATCTCAATAATTCCCTTGGGATCCTAGGATTGTCAAAGAATAACAGTTTCCTAAGTCTTGAAGTAAAATCCCTATCAAAGGCAATGAAACTGGCATCAACTCTATCCCATGACAACGTTGTAGTCCACAATTGGACTAGAAGGGTTTCTTCATTTCTTTCCTTCACAATATTGACTGTTGAGCTGAAAAATTGCTCACCCTTGTACAAGAACATATGCATAAGCATTGAATACCACCCAAAAGGCCTACTAACCTTCATGTTCTTAATTCCCATTAATCCCTCATGGATTAGATCAGCCAAATGAGATGCAAAGTAAAAAATGAATGCCAATTAGGGGTGTAGTGATTGTACCATCATGAACATATATGGTATTGGCATATGAGTGGCCTTGTCATGCCCTAGAATTAAAGTCAAAGACTTGTAGAAACCTAGTGCTCTCTTACTAAATAAATCCATCTTGAAAGGCTCTAGCATACTTGAACTAACAACACACATTGATCCAATTTGATCTAGAAATTCCTTTAGAGGCCCTTCTCTCAAATATTCCTTATGAGCTTCATATACCTCTATGAATTCATTAAAATCTATCTTCTCCAACCCAACAGAAGGGTCATTTAATGAGAAGATCTCCCTAATTTCTTCTTCTATGATACTAATCAAATTAATTCCATTTACATCCTTGTCACACTTTGTCACGGGATCATAGCACTTAGCAATTTGAATTAATAACTCTGCATCCATAAAAACTCTAGAGACTACCAACTTCCCAATATCAAATTGCCAAATGTTGTTGAGGGGGGCACAAGAATTCCTCTATGAATAAGCTTCTTTGAACAAAATAAGACCATTATGATCTTCACCCACCCTAGCATCTGTCATCCAGCTCCCTTTTTCATGGAGTCCACTGTTAACATAATCCCTAGGGTTCCTCTAGACCAATTCTTTTAATCTGGTTGCCCCATTATCTGAATGCGGTAGCAATTGCATTAAATCTTCAAGGACACCTCTATCTTTGTATTTTTTCTTCCCAAACAAGTTCCTCTTCAATGACACTTTAACTAGGGCTTCTTAGAACAATATATAAATACCCAAGAAAAACCCTAAAAATACAGTAAGCAATAGAAATTCCTCCCACAATTCCTTTAGAGACATTAAGTAATTCTGTAATTAAGAAAATTTTGGCCTACTAGGCACCTGAAAGAACTTCACTTGATATCACTCCAAAGGAAAATCCAGTTCGCCATAATGCTTATGAGAGTGGTAAAGAGAAACAACGATTAAATTTTGATATATAATATTGCCAACCATTTATAAGTCATCTGCACGTATCTCATTAAATATGCCATTACTGAAAGTTGGCAGCCTCAACATTCGCAAGACGTGAACAACGTCATAGAGTAAAAATTTAAATTCAAACCATTGATATCATTTCCCTTTGGTGCATCAGACGATCAAAAAACATAGTCATGCAACCCTCTTTCACTTTTTCCCAAACGAGTTCCTAGCTAATAAAAATAGTTCAAATTAACCATGTGGGGAAAGAAGCAGCTTAACTTTATCTTGATCAGAGGGGACATGTGTCATTTTGTCTCTAAAGCATGGGCGTAGAATTTGAGCATCATCATCTAGCGGTGTAACGAAAACCACAGGATTTTTTCCAACTTTTAGCGCTTTATCTTTTCCTGAAGTAATGACCCCACCTTTCCCTTTGAAAACTTTATCAAATTACGAAATGCCAGGTCAGACAAATCAACAGGCAGAAAACCCTAACATTATCCTTGGTGTCAAGTATACTAACAACCTAACATGTCATCACTACCCTTGGCCAATTAGAAATGACCATGTCATCAAGAACTAGTGACAAAGGACCCACCTTTCAGTCCTCCTCTTTAAACAAGATCAATGACTGTCACTATACGGTCGACCTTAAAAATCATGCACTTCATCCTAGTGGTATAGTGACAGCCATGAGATCCTATCAAACTTTAACCATCCAACAAGGCTGGCCCTACTATGACACTTCACTTATCTTTCTATCAAATCAAAAGATGCCACGTTTACAAAACAAGTGGGCGAGCCTTTTCTCCATTTCTTTTTTAATGTCAAATATTCTATCAACTACCATATCACATTTATTTCAACCAATTGAAAACACACATGTCAGAGTGACATGGTAATTTAAGGCCCCACCTACCATCTCATCCACCATTTACCATCGAACGGTTGTCGCTATACCATGATGCTTAAAAAGGTATCACCTCGACCCAACGATATAACGATAGCCGTCGATGCTCTATTTTGTTTAACCACCAATACAACACCAAAGACGGGCCCACCAAGATAGATGTTCACTCTTCACTAGACCACATGTCAAAGATTTTGACAATAGGAAGCTTTGAGTTTTAATGACAGCCACTCATTTAAAGGGTTGTATACTTAGGAAAATACCACGGGCAACTTAGGCTTTGAGGGAAAAATTAAAAGGGTCACGTATAATAACCTAACCATATAACATGTAAAGTGATGAGTAAAAGGGGTGGAAAAGAGCACATGTTTTATTTGGAGAATTAGTGAGCCAAAAAGGTAAGGCGAAATTAGAACAAGGCCTAAAACCAACTAGGTTTCCCATCAAACTTAGGGTTTTTACCACAAAACCCTACCATCAGGTTTATAAACTGGATTTTTTCAAAAGGTTTAGCATGAAGCTATAAAAATATTATATAGTGATAATAGTGGCTCATGCTTGGGGATGTGTATCTCCTACAGATACAATGAGAAAATTGGAATCTCTTGGAAGAGAAGACAAGAACAAAACTTTGACAAAAATGCACAAAAACCCTAAAACTAAACCTGCACACGGACTCAGGAAAACATCTAAGAGAAGTAAAACTTTAAGAATTGATCATGAACTAGAAATTGCATGAGCTCTCTTGTTAGATTTTTCAATAAATAAGAATTTGTTCCCCATTTTTCTTCAATGATATATGGTCCTAACCAGATGGGATTAAATTTCCCATGCTTTCCTTTATCTTCTAACCTTGCATTCCACATCAGGACCAAATCACCACTTGCAAAATTTCTCTAAGTAGTCCTTTTGTCATATAGGACTTTCCCTGGGCTTGTATCTTCTCATTTTTATCACGTGCATCATTTTTTACCTCATTCAATTGAATCAAATCATTTATTCTGACAGTCATATCTTCTTCCACATCATCATCATATGCCTGTATGAACTAGTACATCTATAGTAAATCATTCTGGGGAAACCTTGCATTAATCCCATATACTAAGTCAAAAGGGGCACATCCTATTTCTTTCTTTACTATAACCCTTCTAGCCCATAGGGCTTGTAACAATTTGGAATCCTAGGCCCTCTTGTTTTTATCCAATACTCTTTTCAAAATTTTAATCAAACTCTTGTTACTGGATTCTGCCTGGCCATTTCCTTGTGGATGGTAGGGAGATGAATATGAGATTTTTATACCATTGTTTTGACAAAAATCAACAAACTCCTCTAACCTAAAACACATTGCATTATCAACCACCATGGTTTCTGGGCAACCAAGCCTTTTAAGGATATTTTGCATGATAAAGTCTATTACCACCTTACTAGTTGCTCTTCTTGAAGGGATTGCTTCAACCCACTTGGTCAAGTAGTCAATTACCACCAAGATATAGGAATGTCCACCACTGGACCTATTAGGGATTTCACCAATAAAATCCATTCCCCACTTTTAAAAATGGGCCTGAACTGTAACAGGTTTGAGAGGCAAATTTCCTTTGAATTTCAATTTTCCTGCAAATCTTTGACAAGGGTCACACTTCTTTACAAGCTGATGGGTATCTTTGAAAAGTGATGGCCACCAAAAACCTAACCTAATGATCTTGTGGGATATAGTCTTTTCCATATTGTGTCCTCCACAAACTCCATTATGAATTTCATCTATCAAAAGCTTGGCCTTATCCTGATCTACACATCTGAGTAAGACACCCTCATTGCTCCTCCACCACAACTCACCACTTATAATTGCATATCTTATGGAATGAAGCTTAATATTTCTTTTCTTGTTATCATCTAGTCTAGGTGGTAAAACCATCTTTTCCAAATATTTGACAATATCCTTGTACCACTCACAATAATCCATGTTACATATAAAAGGTCTCTGATCCTCCTCCAACATATTTATCTGGTTTGCATTTAGATTGGTTTGGGCCATCAACTTTTCTAGGCCCAACCCTCTTACCAACTTTGTAATGTGAATGTCAATATTAAATTCTTGAATCCTATTGATCCATCTACATCTTCTTCCTGAAACTTCTTGTTGGACCAAGATATCCTTGACTGCAACACTTGGAACATGGGCAATTACTGTGGCTCCAACCAAATAACATCTAAATGTTTTAATATCTTTTACCAAGGCATAAGCTTGCTTCTCAATGATATCATAGTTCAACTCTACTTCCTGCAAAGTCTTGCTAAAAAAAGAAATAGGCTGTTCAAAACCATCAACATTTTTCTGTAATAGTACTGCTGCAATAGTATGGGCAGATCCAAAGGAAAAGATCTGCATAGGTTTGTTGTAATCTAGTGTTTTCAAAACTAGGGCATGCTTGATAGCCCTTTTAATATCATTAAAAGCCTATATTGCCTCAACATTCCATTCAACCTTTTCTCCTTTCTTCAACATTCTTGATATGGGAATGCTAATTTCTGCAAAGTTTGTAATAAATCTCCTCAAGAAATTGACCTATCCTAAAAAGGATTGGATTCCTTTGATTTTCTTTGGTAAAGATAGCTTATCAATAGCTTCCACTCTTTCAGGGTCTATCCTCACCCCATCCTTTGAAATAATGTGCCCTAGAAGTTTTCCTTCTACCACACCAAAAGCACACTTCTTTGGGTTCAAAGAAACTCCATACTCTAGTGCTCTAATGAAAATCATTTCCATATGTTGGCAATGTTGTTCTTCTTTAGTTGAGAAAGCTATCAAATCATCTTGATATACCACCATGAATCTATCAATGAAATCTCCAAAGGCTACATCCATAGCCCTTTGAAAAGTGGCACCAGCATTAGTCAACCCAAAAGGCATCCTTACATAGACATATGTCCCCCACGGGGTTGTAAATGTAGTTTTAAATTGCTCTGTGTCTTTGACCATCACCTAATTGTAACTATAAAAACCATCCATCATGGACATTAATTCTAACCCAATGAAATTCTGCAACATGTTCTCCATATTTGGTAATCCATAGTTATCCTTCAGAGAATTTATGTTAAGATTTCTAAAATCAACAAAAAGCCTAATGTCACCATTCTTCTTTCTGATAGGCACAAAATTTGAAACCCAAGTGGAGTGCCTAATAGGCTTGATTATTCTATCATCCATCATCTTCTTGAGTTCACCCTACATTTTAGGTTCCAAGGTAGGGTTAACGGGTCTCAACTTCTGTCTGAAAGGTTTTGTGCCTTCTTTTAGTGGAATCACATGTTGAAAGAGGTCCTCTCTATAAGCTTTGAGATCTTCATAGGACCAAGCAAAAACATGCCTAAATTTTTTGAGAAGATCAATCAATTTTTTTTTAGTACTAAGGAACAAACATTTGCCTATATAAACCTTCTTGGGGACTATTCTTGTGCCCAAGTTTATTTCTTCAAGCTCATTGGTTTTATCAGTACTAGCAAAGAAAGCCTTGTGTTTATTATCAAATGCCCTTTCAAGAGCAACTAATCCTTTGGGAACTCTATTTGATTTCAAATGCAAAACCTCTTTCCCAAAAATGACATCTTTACCATTCACTGTATCAACATAAGTACTGAAATCCATTTCTTTGTCATCAAAATGAGATTCACAATGGAGAAATCTTAATATGTCGTGGTCATCAGAGAAAAATTGCCAATTATCTACATTATCAGGGATAGAAGTCCTGGCTTGCACTTCTATATTGGAAATATCAGCAAATGTAACTTCTTTAGGTCTAAGGGCCACATTAGCCAACAAATCTACCATTCTGTTCTGACTTCTTTCCATCCAAAAAATATTAAAAGCACTAAAACTTTCAATCTCATCCCATACTGCATTCCTATATTGCTTCAATTTCTAATTTTTTGAAGCATACTTTGATCTAACTTGGGAGACAACTAACTCATAATCACCCACTATTTTTAAACATTTTATGCCATGCCTTGATGGCAACCTTAAACCTATCAATAGAGCTTCATATTCTACAACATTATTTGTGCACGAGAATAGAAAAGTAAAAGAGAATTTGAAAGTTTTACCATTTGGTGATATGAGCAATATTCTAGCTCCAGATCCTTCCCTACTATTAGCACTCTCAAAATACATGGTCCACAAAATGTCAAGGTCAATCAATCCCTCCTAGCTTTCTGAATTATGTGTATTTTCAACATTCTCATCATTACCTTTGTCTTGAACCTTGAAACCATTAATGTCAGTGTCAAGAAAGAAATTCATGGTGTCTTCTTCTTCTTCAATCATATGTAGAGTTCTGAGTTCTCTAGAAACCTTAATGTTTTGTCCTTCCAAGTTGAAAGTGGAAAATGACAAATCACATTGTATGCTGCCTCCCATGGAAGCACTCCACTTTCTTGATAGTAACATACCATACTGGGGAGGAATATCCACTACCAAGACACTCATGGTCAATTTTTTGTTGGGGTATGCAGCTAGTCTGTAAGGTAGAGCCTTAATAGTACCCACAACTGGTACTTCCCTTGAGTCCATTTCTTGACATCTCCCATGGGATGTATCCACCTTTAATCCTAATGATTTCATAACCTCAGTAGGCATAACAATATTTGATGCTCGAGAATCAATCATACAATTTTTTAGCAACTTTCCATTTATCTGTAGTATCAAAAAGAAAGGATCAATTGTTCTTGTTGTAGTACTAAGAACATTTGCATCCAAATAAATTTGGGGAATTTTAGAAACAATCTCCTCATTGCCATTTTCATTTTCATCATTCACAATTGCTACTTGTTTCTCAACTCTTTCTATTTTTTTGAGAATCTATAGATACCACACCATTTACCCAATTTAGGGCCTTTTCCTTGTGCTCTTGTATCCTCATCATTTCTAACAATGGGATTTTGACAGTAATTTGTGACAACAATTTACTCATATCAATTGGAACATATTTTGGATCAGAGACATCTGGCTTCAAACTTATAACTTCTTTATCAATCTCCTGGATGGATATGTCTGCAGTTTTTTTAATATGGACTCCATCCTCTTTCTACAAAGCTGGAACAACCTCAACTGTGGGCTTGGATTTTATCTTATAAAAAATGTTAGGTTTAGCATTTTTTTTTATTTTGACCTTATCAATAGCATTAGCATCCTTAGACTTATCCTGTGATGTTTTTACATCTTTGTCTATTTTCTTGATGAAAATTCCAGCAGGCTTTTGATTTGGAGTACCAACCACTCTATTTATTAGATTGTAATTTGTTTTAGCTTGAGTAACCATATCTACTATTATCAAGGCAATTTCCTCATTAGAAGGCCTCCTTAAAACAACTATTTCATTAATTTTCAAAACATTGCACTGGATGTTATCAGGCTCACTATCTTCATCTGAAAAAACTTGTTGATGGTATGATTCAGTTTTGGTCTAAGAATTAAAGACATCCTAATTTTCATCCTCTTCAACATAGTCAATCTCATCCCAAACATGGGAGGAAATCATTCCACATCCCTGGTCATCATAAGGTTGTTCCTCTTTAGACTCTTGCTCCTCTTGTGAAGAGACATTTTGGAATATGACACAATAATTGGGATCATGTGGTGACTGACAAACAATACACCATGGGACATCTTCCACCATGTTCAGTGAGTTCCTTTGCAATGGATCAGGGGTCCTATAGTTTGGTTTATCCTTTCTCTTAGGAAGAATGGGCTTCCCATCTTTCCATTGAGTATTGTACAAGTAGTTCTACATTCTTGGTAATATGTTGAAATTATTAAAGGGAGGTTTATCCCCTCCCATAAATTTATTATTTATGTTCTCACTAGGCTTCAAGTCCTTTATTGCTTTCAAGATCTGATTTAGGCTATCATCATCTTTAGGTTTTACACTTATAGGCTTTCCTAGATCTTTTCTATTTAACAATTGTGATTTTGTATCTTCCCTTTTTCCCAACTTTCCTAAAATTCTTTGATTACTCTCTATGTTCACAGCTAGCTTGTAAGCTTCAACAAGACTCCTTGGATTTTTATCTCTCAAAAGGTAGCCCATCTTAGAGTCAAAAGCATTTAAATATGTGATAATACATACTCTAGCATCCAGTCTGATGACTTGCAAGAATTTATGCATGGCCTTTTGGAATCTGACATTAAACTCAACAACATCCTCATTGAAATTCTTCTATATGTTATTAAATTCATTTAGCATAAAACCCTCATGTGTTTTATCACCATACTGTTCTTTGAAAAAATGCCTAAGTTGATCCTATGAACCTATGCTACCATGTGGCAAGGCCCTAAACCAATCCCTTGAATCTTCTATTAGGGATTGTACAAATAATTTCATGATAACATCATCAGGCACAATGTTATAATCATCAATCACATCAATAAATTTTTTTAGGTGTTCCTCACAAGTAACAACATTACTTCTAGTAAACTTAGGAAGTTTCTTCTTGATTTCTTCAGGGATAGGGTTAGGATACCCAGGGATGCCAATAAAAACCAACTGTTTGCATCTTTCATGTATAACCCCTGTGTTAAAAATACCAGCACCTTGAGATGTGGATGCAGTAGTATTTGTCATGGTAAAAATTTTGAGTCCTCTTGGTGGGGGAACACCAGTTGTCTGATTTGCTAAATTTGCAACATTTGCCCCTTGTGTAGCAATAGAATTAGCAAAGTTAGTGGGTCCTGTAGACTATCTAAGAAAATCAATCTTTTTTCTCATTTCTAGTGTTGAAGCTTCTAATTCTATCTTTTCAAGTTCTTTAGCTAACAATTCATGTTCCCTTTTGGCTTTCTCAAGGTCTGCTTCCAACCTTAAAGCTGAATCTATGGGGAGTTTAGGTCCTATAGGTTCTTTGATTGAGATGCCCACTTCTTTTTGCTTTCCCCTCTCCTTTGGATCCCTTGTTTCAAAGACCTATGGGAACATAATTTATGGCCTCTAAGCTCAAAAGTTATCTTTTTAATTGGTCAGCACTTATCATGCCATGTCTAATTTTTTCTTCTCTTTCCTTTTCTCTTTTCTTCCTAATAGTTGCTTGTTCATGAATTCTCCTTTCCAATTCATATAATTCCTCAAATGTCTCCTCAGAATTAGACAAAGTTGTTTCAGATTTAACCTATTGTACTTGAGGCTCTTCTTGTTGATCCTGAAACTCATGGAGGCCTTGGGGCAATGATGAACCAAGGGTGAAAGAGGGAACAAAGTCTTGTCCACTCCTTCTTTTACTTCTAGATCTTCTCTCCCCTCCATACCATCTATTAGGGATTATCTTCCTATTGTGGGGTAACCTTTCACCCTCTCTTTCTGTGGGAGAATAATAATCCTCATACTGGTTTAAGCCTAGATCAACTGCCTCCTCATATTCTAAGGCATTTCCCTCTTGACTAGGAGGAGCAAGACTTTCTTGTCTTGAGTTTCCCTTTTTCTTCTAGGTAAGAGACATGTCATTGATACTTTTTTCTCTTCTAACCTGACCTCATCTAAATCTGGCTGGAAGCTCACCCTGCAAACTTTCCTCTAGGTGTTCCTTCCTCCAGGACCTTGTATTTTTGAAACTAATAGTGATATAATGATGTTTTATTAAGCACTAGTACAGAGATGTTTTAGAGTTGCCACCCAAGCTAAATGGGATTTTCTATGATTTTAAACAAATAGGAGGGTAGGAAAAAATTGAAAAGGAATCAACTCTGTATGTAAGGTAACTAACTGGTTTTGAAAATAACTAGGCCAAGAGTCTAGCTCAACTTGTACCTACGTTACTTATAACTTTCTTAACAAATTCCCCAACGGAGTTGCCATCTTGTTGGTTCTTCAAAATATTTTACACTCCATGAGATACCAATATGCTTATGACTAATGTTAAGGAGTGGTTAATTCCAAATATGGGAAATCTATAAGCAACTGGACCAACTATAGGGACAAGACTGTCCTCTTCACTTCTAGCTCTACAAAACCAAGGTGGGTACACCTAATCCAACATATATAACTTTGTTCTTTACCTAATATTGGATCTTACAACAGATAATAGTGAGAAACTGCTAAATAACAACCTATTATTCATTGACTCTCCATCACTGGGTACAACAACTCATATAAAGTAAATAAAATGTAAAGAATGGTATTAATTGAATGTTTTATGATTATAAGATTTTGATCATTTCCCATAAAGAAAAGATAGGAAAATACAGGCTAGTGCCCTATCCATTGGGTAGAATATCAGAAGACAGAATGAATACAATGATTGTTTTGGAAAGAACTAGTCTTTAAACATAAATACAAACACCTCAACTCTTTCCTACTTATAGAAAATCCTCAAATAGATTCAGTAAACATGTATCCCACCCTGAGAAATATTTAATCCAATCCTAGATCAGAACTCAAAGCCAAACACATACATATAAATCTCAGAAAGACTTAAAGATTTACAAAATAAACTCAAATGAGAGACAAAGATTTGAGATTTTGTATTAAGTATAACCTTGAATGTTGTATACATCATATTCTAAACAATAAGCTTGCAAAATAGCAGCAACAACCTATACTTCTTCTCTATTTCTTTGATGAAAATGATACAAAAAGTTACAATCCTTGACTGAGGGCTAGGGTTTCAGATTCTCTATATTTTTAACACCTAAACTCTCAATGCCTAGAATGATTGTGGAAAATCATTTATATACAAGGAAATGCAACGATCTACTGATCATTCTAGGGTTTACAAAACTCCTAACCTAAAATCTTTACAACCCCATTAGGTTTACAATACATACATTGATCAAACAAGTGAGATATTATGTGAATGAGCCGCCCTACCTCATGTCTTCAACGTTGTCCTTGGCTTCTTTCAACAAATCTGATTTTCAATATCTCACTATCCATCATGTAATGAGTGCCTTCCTACATCTCAACAACCCTGATTTCTCAAAAAGTAACTATTTTACTTGTTTCAAGAGGCTGGTGAAGTATTTACTTTTTCTACATGAGGTATGTACTAATACCTCCACCTATTGTACACCTCTTCACTTGGGAACTCAAGAGTTGCAAATTTTAGATTTTTGATAGACAACTATCCCCACCTAACTTCTAATTGACTAATCTCCCACTGAATAAAATCAAACTTAGACTTAGCTAAGATTAAAGTCACAATAGTATGAATAAAGAATAAAGTGTTTTCCGGGGTCAAAATGCTAGTCATCCTAGGAGAGAAATCATCATCAATTTGTGTTCACCACTTGATTAATTCTTTGAGCTCACCGTTCTTCCTGAAAACCCATGGAATTAAGTCATAGCTAGGAAGTGTTAATTCCTTCCTTATTAAATTTGAATTCTTCTCAAAAGCTCCTAAGAGTGTGTCATGTCGACTAGCTTCTTTACATTCTGGTGTAATGGCTTGATCAGTGGATCAGGATCATTTTGAGATTTAGATAATAATCTAAATAATCTCACATTTGGGAATCTCTCAATCCATTTCCTTAAAACTGGTTCAAATTCATTTTTGTATTTATCCAATGATACAAGTAACATCTTTAACCTTCTAGCATGATCAAACAAGACTGTGGGATTCAAGTTTGTAGCAAACTGCATCTTCATATTCTTGCTTCAACATGCTCTTATCTTTCACATACTCTTCCTTTATCCTATCCAATTCCTTCCTCTTCCTTTTGAAATTATTGGTTTCCTCCAGCAACTGTTGCTTCTCCCAATTGAGTCTTGCATTTGAATGTGTCTCTGGGTAAGGGGATGGTGGAAACTCAACAATTGGGCTAGAGGATGAAGCCACTATAGGTTTGTCAGCTATCATTAGTTGTGGTGATCTGTGATCTTGTGGTCCTGATAGCTTAGCAATTAACTTATCCTTTTGAATCAGCTCTATCTTGAGCTCATTGTAAGACTTGAGGAAAATTTCAAATTTGAGCCTAAGCTCTTCCTTTTCTTGGGAATCTTTTTCTACCACTTTGACATTGAGCTTGGTAGTCTCTAGAATTAGGTTTGAAGCTTCTACTCTAGAATTCACACCTACTCTTTGTACCAATAAATTCCCTGCATACCCTATAGATAGAGCCTCTCTTTTTCCTTTGTCTTCCTCCCTCTTAAGGGACCATGTCACCAAGGCTGCATGATCTTCTGAAAAAACAACTCCCCTAGTAGCTTGTTGGGCCTGTTCTGCAGTAGCAAGAGTTTTTACCTTGCTTTTCCTAACTTGATCAAAGACTATTGCATCAACAATGTCCCACTTTCGAAAAATTAGCACCCCTGTAGTATGGACCATAGCCCTCCCTTCCTTAGGAGTGATCTTTTCAAACTACTTCATCATTTCTCCCTTGCTCTCATTCTCTATCTTTGTGATGTCCCTATCAAGGAACTCTTCTTTCCTCTTTTCATCTTTGAACTCATTTATTTTCATTCTCCACAAAAATTGGAAAAATGCCCTAGTCCTAACAAATTTGTCATCAGCTACAAAGGAATCACTAGCTTGTTTTAAAATAGGGTCCATTTGTTTACCCTAAAATTTAGCAACAATAAGATCCATGGCCACCTCCTTAGGTGCCTCCAACATTCCTTCTTGTAACTCATCCCTGGAAAAAAAAATATTTCCCTCACTACTCATCTGAACTAATTGTTCTGGTACCCCATGTTCATCTAACTAGATGGGGGACTAAGAAGGTGAATAAGATTCCTCTCTTGGCCTTGATTCTTCTTGTCTCTACCTCTTAGGAGAGGGTCCTTGCATTAATAGATCATTCATAGGCCTCTTCCCCCTAGAAGTAGAAGGAATATCCTCACTTCTTTACTATGGTGGTAAGAGAACAGTGTACCCAATTCTCTTCTACACTATGTAGACTCCCCTTGGAGTCAATTTTACATATCCTAGCTGGCTTAGAATCTGCCTAGCCCTATCAGGGTCTATCTTACTCACAACAGCCCTCTTCTCATTTACTACATGCATAATGCCTTCAAAATGCTCCATAAGAGCCTCTACTTTTCTTGCCCATGGCTCAAATCCCTTTAATGGGTCATAAGCTCTATCAAATTTTTTAATGAAATCTATAGTCTTCTTCTAGATCACCCATTTTTCCTTTTTTATTTCTTGAGTTTGGAGGTCAAACTCATTTCTTATTATGTCCTCAGGGAAATTGAATTGGTGCTCCATAAGAGCACACCTAATCTTATCTCTGAACATCCCTGATAGGAAACCCTCATTATCTGCACACCTTTCTATAGCTGTAGGCATTCTGTAGGGCTGTAATACCTAGTTCAAGAATACCCATCCTCCTTTAGTGATAACAAATTGATGAGCAATTGTTATATCAGGGGAAAAAGTCCCTCTCCCTTTACCAATAAGGCCACTCTCTTGTAGATCACCAATCTGCCTCAGAATTTTAGCATATCCTACCTTCAATGGAACTTGGTAGGGCAAAATGTAAGGTGCCTTACTGCAACCATAAACCCTAAAAACTATAGAAGCATGATATAAAATGATATCCCAAAAATTGTGGACTATAGTAATGTCCTGACAATACTCCTTCAGTCTGATTAATCTCTGTAATTCCCTTGCGATCCTAGGATTGTCAAAGAATAATAGTGTCCTAAGTCTTGAAGAAAAATCCTTGTCAAAGACAATGAAACTGGCATCAACTCTATCCCATGATAATGTTGTAGTCCACAATTGGACTCAAAGGGTTTCTCCATTTCTTTCCTTCATAATATTGACTGTTGAGCTGAAAAATTGCTCACCCTTGTATAAGAACATATGCATAAGCATTGAATACCACCCAAAAGACCTACTAACCTTCATGTTCTTAATTCCCATTAATCCCTCATGGATTATATCAGCCAAATGAGATGCAAAGTCAAAAATTAATGCCAATTGGGGGTGTAGTGAAGGTACCATCATGAACATATATGGTATTGGCATATGAGTGGCCTCGTCATGCCCTAGAATTAAAGTCAAAGACTTGTAGAAACCTTGTGCTCTCTTACTGAATAAATCCATCCTAAAAGGCTCTAGCATACTTGAACTAAAAACACACATTGATCAAATTTGATCTAAAAATTCCTTTAGAGGCCCTGCTCTCAAATAGTCCTTCTGAGCTTCATATACCTCTATGAATTCATTAAAATCTATCTTCTCCAACCCAACAGAAGGGTCATTTAATGAGAAGATCTCCCTAATTTCTTCTTCTGTGATACTAATAAAATTATTTCCATTTACATCCTTGACACACTTTGTCATAGGATCATAGCACTTAGCAATTTGAATTAATACTCTGCATCCATAAAAACTCCAGGGACTACCAACTTCCCAATATCAAATTACCAAATGTTGCTGAGGGGGGCACAGGAATTCCTTTGTGAATAAGCTACTTTGAACAAAATAAGACCATTATGATCTTCACCCACCCTAGCATCTCTCATCTAGTTCCCTCTTTCATGGAGTCTACTATTAACATAATCCATAGGGTTCCTTGGGACCAATTCTTTTAATCTGGTTACCCCATTATCTGAATTCTGTAGCAATTGCATTAAATCTTCAAAGACACCTCTATCTTTATATTCTGTCTTCCCAGACAAGTTCCTCTTCAGTGACATTTTAACTAGGGCTTCTTAGAATAGTATATAAATACCCGAGAAAAACCCTAAAAAATACAGTAAGCAATAGAAATTCCTACCACAATTCCTTCATAGACCTTAAATAATTTTGTAATTAAGAAAATTTTGACCTGCTAGGCACTTGAAAGAACTTCACTTGATATCGCTCTAGATGAAAATCTAGCTCACTAGAATGCTTATGAGAGTGGTAAAGAGAAGCAATGATTAAATTTTGATATATAATATTGCAAACCATTTACATTTCATTCGCACGTAGCTCATTAAATCTACCATTACTGAAAGTTGGCAGCCTCAGCATTCGCAAGATGTGAACAACATCATAGAGTAAAAATTTAAATTCAAACTATTGATATCATTTCCCTTTGGCACATCGGACAATCAAAAAACATAGCCACGTAACCCTCTTTCATTTTTTCCCAAAGGAGTTCCCAGCCAATGAAAATAGTTCAAATTAACCATGTGGGGAAGGAAACAATTTAACTTTATCTCGATCGAAGTGGACAGGTGTGATTTCATCGCTAAAGCATGGGCATAGAATGTGAGCATCTTCATCCAGTGGTGTAACAACAACCACATGATTCTTTCCAAATTTTAGCCCTTTATCTTTCTCGAAGTAATGACCCCACCTTTCCCTTTGAAAACTTTATTGAATTAGGAAATGCTAGGTCAGACAAATTAGTAGGCAGAAAACCCTAACTTTATCCTTGGTGTCAAGTATATTGACAGCTTGACATGTCATTACTGCCCTTGGCCAATCAGAAATGACCGTGTCATCAAGAACTAGCGACAAAGGACCCACCTTTCAGTCCTCCTCTTTAAACAAGATCAATGGCTGTCACTATACTGCCAACCTAAAAAATCATGCACTTCATCCTAGCAGTATAGTGACAGCCGCGAGATCCTATCAAACTTTAATCATCCTAGAAGGTTGGCCCTACTATGAAACTTCACTTATCTTTCTGTTGAATCAAAAGATGCCACGTTTACAAAAACAAGTGGGTGAGCCTTTTCTCCATTTCTTTTTTAATGTCAAATATTTTGTCAATTGCCATATCGCATTTATTTCAACCAATCCAAAACACACATGTCAGAGTGACATGGAAATTTAAGGCCCCACCTACCATCTCATCCACCATTTAGCATTGAATGGTTGTCGCTATACCACAATGCTTAAAAAGATATCACCTCGACCCAACGGTATAACGACAAGCGTCGATGCTCTATTATGTTTAATTGCCAACACAACACCAAAGACAGGCCCACTGAGATAGATGTTCGCTTGTCACTAGACCACATGTCAGAGATTCTGACAATAGGAAGCCTTGAGTTTTAATGACAGCCACTCATTTAAAGGGTTGTATACTTAGGAAAATACCATGGGAAACTTAGGCTTTGAGGGAAAAACTAAAAGGGTCCCATATAATAACCTAACCATATAACATGTGAAGTGATGAGTAAAAGGGGTGGAAAATAGCATATGTTTTATTTGGAGAATTAGTGATCCAAAAAGGTAATGCGAAATTAGAACAAGGCCTAAAACCAACTAGGGCTCCCATCAAACTTAGGGTTTTTACCACAAAACCCTACCATCAGGTCTATAAACTAGATTTTTTCAAAAGTTTTAGCATGATGCCGTAAAAATATTATATAGTGATAACACAATAGCTGTGCATGGTAGGTCTGTGCATGTCAGGTACTGCACATGCGTAGTGTACCTACATGCGCATGTACCTTGCGCTAAAAGGTAAATTTTAATAATTTTTTTTTATACAATTTTTCAAAACAACATTCAAACAATTAAGTTTGTTTTAATATATATATTTTTAACATTTATTTTATATATATATATATATATATATATATATATATATATATTTAATATGGACAAATAAGAATATTTTCTCATTTTTATTAAAAAAATATTTACTAACATATATATTGCATTTTGAAATTAAAAATTATATGAGCAATATAAATATATTGATATTTTATACAAGGCATCTTTTACCAAACTCATGCAATTTTATTTTTTTGATCGGTAAAAGGCCAAAGCCCTAGACATTTTTATTAATATAAATAATTATATTACAATGTGACCCCGCTCACTGTAGGCGCTGGTAGGAAAGAGCAGGGCTGAGAAAACCTCCAGCCTTGCTCGGGACCATAGGTCCTAACCTTATACAAAAATTTACATGGGCATACCCACGACTCGACAATTGTCAAGATTTGTTAAAATACATATTTTCCATAGGCATACCCATGGCTCGATACTTATCGAGATTTGTACATAATTTACATAGGAATACCCACGTCCCGAAAAAACACTAGATTGCTTTTTTAAAATCATGAATTATACATAGAATGGCGATTAGACAAGGATTACATAATTTGTACAATTGAAGTAGAGTTTCTGATCCTCCTACTATGTCAAGTATATGTGTTGAACATCCAAATGATAATCCTTCCTAAAAAAAAAAAACCAAGACAAAATTCCTCTGAGACCAAGGTTAACCTGCATCAAGATAAAAATTCTACATCTATGCTACATAACCTATCTAAGAATATTTGATATTGACTATGAAGCCTGTAGTTAAATACTTTTATTATTGACAATATAATACTAGAAACAAATACTCTTGTGATTAAAAATCCTTACCGCTAAAGATTAACAATTCCTGCCACGAGAGTCTTAACATTTTAGGCATATTTACATCAAAACTAAATATGCTCCTCAGTACTATACTAGTGCTCTAACTAATTTCAAGTCATACCTGGCTAACTATCGGAAAGAAGATAATATAAAAGTTCATTATGGGCCTCTAATAATTACATCATTCAGAAAAAGCTGCAAAGATTTCCAAGCTCCTCAAATTGTAAGGCAAAAAATAATTAGTTTGAACATATGGTTATATATATATGTAGATTATATATATATAACCATGTGTTCATACCCTTCCCGGATCTGTGAGATCTTCTGAGGCTAATCCAATATATAAATATATATTTGCACAGCTCTATATATTAATATATGTATACTGTCATCAGTATACCTATATTTATGACCCTTATATATAAAAGTAACAGGAAAGAGAAGAATGTCTAGTACCTTAAGCCAAACATACTCTGAAGCCCTATTAGTTATTATATATAAGCCATTTTGAAATACTCATAGGAGGAAGCTAGAATTTATATATAAATATATATATACAAACACCCATATATATATTTATATATACCATAAACTGCTTTGACACTTGGCCAACTTCTTCCAGTAGCTTGATGATTCCTCTGTTTGCATACTCTTCACTTTGTCTTCATGCTAAGTTGAAGTATATAAAACATGTCATTCGATTTACAATAATCATCCATATGCTCATCATCTTAATAGAAATCAATCCATTTTTTGGCCATTATAACTCATCACTGAGTCATTCATAACTTCACAACAATGTCCCTCAATCCCCTTATAATTTGGTACAAACTCCTTGTCGTTCATTAACTTCTCTCATCTGTCTGGTTTATGTCGTCGCATGATCACATGATATTGTTTTAATTCTTGTGATCATGCGACATATGTGGTAATACATCTGAGAGGACACTATATTTGAGTTTGGCATCCATTGAAAAATTCTCAAATTTGAACTTATGCCATTGATCTGGTAGCTTTTGAAAGGAACGGCCATGATTATATCATCTCCAACAGTTCCTTTAAGACTCAGGTCCCACAGGCTATGTGTCAACATCTCGCTTAGTCACAAAGCATCTTCCTTCCCATAGCGACTAAGTGACTACCATTGATTTGATATCGCATACAAACTCTTTCAGCCCCACCTGGACATGTGGAAGGATCCCGCTTAGTCGCAAAGAAACTTCCACACCATAGCGACTAAGTGACTACCGTTGATTTGATATCACATACAAACTCTTTCGGCCCCACCTGGACACATGGAAGGATCCCGCTTAGTCGCAAAGCATCTTCCACACCATAGCGACTAAGAAACTACCATTGATTTAGTATCTACAACTCTTTTAGTCCCACAGCTACGTGTCAATATCCTACTAAGCATCTTTCTTTCCATAACAGAAAAGTGGGAGCCGTCGATCAAGAATCTTATGCAACCTCCTACCGGATAACTTTTTTCGGCCCCACCTTTACACATGGAAAGATCTCACAAGTTCGCAAAAGTATTTGATAGGGATCATGATTATGTGAGGGTCGTTGGATCCTTTTCTCTGTTCCACCATAGGTAAGTCCATTGACTTGGGTCCCACCTAGTCCTCCATTGTCACATGATCGCAAGAGTGTTATTTTATTCATGCGATCATGCAACCACTTTATCATTGGCACATGAAATAATATTTAATACTATCCTCATCAGGCTCGGACTTATAACTTTTCATTATTGCATCTACGCTGTTAGCATATGTGGGTCCCAGTAGAGCATATTCACCTGTCCCAACTCCATTATCACATGATCACAAGGCATTATTTTATTCCATGTGATCATGCGACCGCTCTATGATTGGTGCACATGGATTCCCAGCCTAGCTCATTTCAACATCAAATCGTACATCATTTTCACTGTTAGGATCATGGAGACTTAAGGAATCAATTTATACATTCATTTCATGGAGAACATCAGTTTCTACTATTACTTGAAAATACATTAGATCGATGAGTGTTCGGCTTTGCAATGTCAGTAGTTCAAACTTATTATTAAGTCCTTCATAACAGCATAACACTATTCTTAGATCCCAGGAGATTCCATAAAAACATATGTCCCTGTCTCTTGATACTACATTATTAATTAAGGAAAAGATTCAATTACAAGTTGCCCATTAAAGCAAGTAATAACTTTATTTGTTTCTCAATACATCCCCAGTTCTTATCACACATGTATCCTGTGCTGAATGTTTCAACTTAATTTTAAATTTCCTAGCTGTTCCTCTTTTAGATTGTTTTCTGGAGGTGATCAAATGTATATAAATATAGATATATTGTTATCAACATATCTATATTTATATATATTAAACTATAAAAGGTAATAGGATTGAGGACTTCCTGATTTTGATCTTGCAAATCATTATATCTTAGCTTTAGGCATCAGTATATATATATATCTATATATACTATTACTAGTATATATATCTATATACCTAATATAAACTTTGGCTTTAGGATCCTTTAACTTAATATAGGAATACCAATTGTGACTATGTTCCATACTGTATTCTCAAATGCATTAACTGTGCCTCATCTTCTGTAACACAAAATGCTTCCTTGAGTAAAAACAATGCTTAGAAGACCTTGCTAGCTTAAAGTAAGATAAGATGGTATATACATACGTTTATATATACATATATATAATGTGCATATATATAAGCATATGTACATACTATTATCCTGTCTGAGGACATCATTAATATAGCACCTAGCAAGGTTTGTTAAGAAGAATATGAATATATGTATATACCTATACATATATTCATATACTCTTACCCATGTCTAGTTGTGTAGCAAAACAGTAAAAGTATCCATTGACCCCCTTCCCAGGGGCATCGCCTCAGGGATTTTATTAACTCCTTATAGTAACATAATTAACATGACTTAGTCCATATAATGATAACAAATTAGCTATGAATACCTTCATGTCAAAGGGAATCTGATCATGATTATCAATTCCAAGTATTTTCTCTAAGAGTGTATAATAATGTCAACCATGTATTATGGAGACGCCCTTTAATCTACAATTGTGAAAGTATTGTTGCCCAAAATTTCCTTATCATTCCCTTTTTGGCCGCATCCTATTTTTTCCAAGAAATGCTTCAAGTGTCAAATCCCACTGTGATTTTTGCCTTTTGGCCCGAAAACCCAGTGTGTTTTCAACCTTCTCTCTGAAGGCTTAGGATGTTTTTGACTTTTGGTCCAAAAATTCTCTATGTTTTCAACCTCCAGTTAGATAACCTTCTATGTTTTCGACCTTCAAGTGTGCAACTCCGACCAGGTGGGTCCCAGATCCTCATAGCCATGCAAGTGCAATGCAGATCCGACGGCTGTCGCATAATCTCATGGAATCTTTGGAGCCCATGAGATCATGCGACAACGGTTGGATTAGAATCTTAGAGGGTCTGTGCTTTTTGAGTGAGGTGGCATATTTCCTAAGTGCGCTATCACGACCAGGTGGGTCCCAATTACTAACGTCACCGCGGGGCCAATCAGTAGTCAAGCAAACATCAAGCCACCAATGGTCAGTGGTTAACATCTTACGGTTGGTAGCATGATCACATGGGCTCTTCCGAGCCCATGCGACCATGTGACAAACTGTCAGTGGTCATAGTAAAGGCATTTCACAATAGTTTCAGTGGTGCGGTTACATGCTTGTCACATGATCGCATGCGGCTTCCCAAGCGCATGCGACCATGCGACAAGCCTTTAGCGGTCAGTAGGGACTATGACTCCGGTGGTGGGTCTATGGACGGTGATGTATCCATTTGGACTAAGGCAAATGCATAGGATTTAGCATTTGATTCCACCTTTCTGGATAAATGCAACCTCTGAAAGCCATTAGACTGAGGTAAAAGCAGTGGAGATCCGATGGTTGTCGCATAATCTAATGCAATCTTTCGAGCCCATGAGATCATGTGACAATGGTCAGATTAGAATCTCAGTAGGTCCATGTTTTTTCAGTGAGGTGGCATAATTCCTAAGCATGCTATTACGACCAAGTGGGTCCCAATTTCTAACTTCACCGCAGGGCTAGTTAGCAGTCAAGCAAACAACAAGCCACCAGCGATCAGTGGTTAACATCTTATGGTTGGTCACATGATCGCATGGGCTCTTCTGAGCCCATGCAACCATGCAAGAAATTGTCAGTGGTCATAGTTAAGGTAGTTCACAATGGTTTCTATGGTGCAATTTCATGCTTTTCGTATGATCGCATGCGGCTTCCCAAGCGCATGCGACCATGTGACAAGCCTCTATTGGTCAACAGGGACTTTGACTCCCGTAGTGGGTCTGTGGAGGGTGATGTATCCATTTGGCTAGAGGTTTTGAAAGTTCTAGTGGGCCCAGGTGGCTATGTGGCAGTAGGGTGAGATCTCAAAGGCTTGTCGCATGATCGCATGAAGCCTTTCGAGCTCATGCAATCATGCAATTGTTGAATTTTTCAAATGCAGTACGGCCTATTTTTTGTGACTTTTGGGTAGGGTATTGTAAGGTTATGGTCTACATAGTAAACCATCTTTTCCAGCCCTTCTAAGTGCTATCATTGGCAGAATCCTGCTAATGATGATAATGATAACTTCCCTAAGCAAACATACAAGTAATGCACTAAGCTTCTAGCTTCGGCTGTTATTCCATAAGTAATCACTAGTTGAAATGATAACAAGGTGAAAAAGGATTAAATTATGATTCCCTGCAGGTTCATGATGAGCTCACGAGTATAAGAGATGATCATCCAAATTTATGCCTTGCTGGTAGTTTCACCATGGAATGGGAAAACTGGGTGCATTTAATTATGATTTTATTTGCAAGTGCTCTCCTATTTATTATGCTACCTATAAAAAAGGCTCTGCAAACACTCAATACCTGATGCACACCTCTGAATAAAAAGGTGTACTATGTACAAAATATAAACCAAGATTGTAGGTACCTACATCCCTTACTCTAATACCTCAACCCATCCCTATCCTCCTATCTTAGCTGAGTTTACAAGTAATAATTTTTAGTTGCTTGGGGATCTTCAAGCAAGGCCGCTAATACTAGTATCTACCTATAGCCAAATTTAATGTCTTTGGGCTAAATGACCTTCTATAATTTGTACTAATCCCCCTATAACTACTACAAACCTATTGTTTAGTAGAAATTCATATTAAGTGGAATGTTACTGCATCTGTATTAAAACCAAAAAGTTTGTTAGAATATAAGCCTATGTAGATTATTAGATATACTGATCCATAATTGTAACTTCGTTGGCTCCTAGATTGGCTAGCTTATCTACCTCTATATTACCCTCTCTATATGTGTGTCTTATTTTATACTTTTGGATCCCCTCGATAACTTGGTTAATCTTTTCTATTTTCGAGTTAAGGGACCAATTGGGAATTTTCTTGTTTCGAATGGCATTGATGATAATTTGTGAATCTCCTTCAATAACTACTTTGGATAAGTTGATCTTCCTACATAATTTTAAACCTTCTAAGGCTACTACGAATTCCACCATGTTATTCGTGAAAGGATTTATGGGACTGGAAAACTTAGCGATGGCTTCTGACTTCCAATTGTGAATAATCCCCCCAATACCTGCTACCCCGGGGTTACCTCTAGAAGCTCTGTCAAAGTTAAGTTTATACCATCCCTCTCTCAAAGGGATCCATTTGCAAGAAACTCAATCAGCCTTCACTTTGGGTCCCCCTTTGCCATATAGGGGAGGAATATCTAATTTTGGCCATTTTGCTCTAATTTTGTTATCCCAATTCTTGAATGCCTCTTCATAGCTTAGCTTGTTTCTGAGATTACTATTGATATTTTCTACTATTGATGCTTCTATTTTATTTGTGATTGAATTCCATGGTAATTTTTGACCTGTGAAAATCCTCCTGTTTCTTTCTTTCCATAATTCCTAGGCAACTATTGCCAGGGAGATGGTCCATATATCCTTATATAGATTATCTTTATAAAGTGATGGCCATGCTTTAAGGTTACTTAATAGATCAATGTGGAGAGCAGAACTCCAGCCTAAACATTGATGAAGCCAATTCCAACAGTTTTGGGCATATGGGCAGTTGAGGAGGATGTGATTAACATCCTTGGATTGACTCTCACACATGGGGCATCTGGACGGCCCTTCAAAACCCAATTTCTTAAATCTGTCTACTGTCAGAATTTTATTTTGTAAGGCAGCCCATAGAAACATACCCACTTTTGGGAGGCCAGATTTATTCTAGCAAAGGTTCAGAGGGATATCTATATCGTCCATCTTCTATTCTCAAATAATGATATTGTAGCCCTCCTTTATAGAATAGTTACCATTCTTTGATCCTACCCAAATCAGTCTGTCTAATCTATTTTTAAGTACAACTTCTCTCTTTTCCATTATTGATGTAAATTTATGCTTCTCCTGCCATACAGAGTCAATTTCTTCTAAATTGCTCCATTTATTACTCTCTTTCTTACATATATAATCCTTGAGAAAGATGCCTTTGACTCTTTTACATTCTTCCATAAACTCCATGGAAAAACCCAAATTGCTAAGGGGAGTGAGACCTACCCATGAATCCTCCCAAAAAAAAACTTGATCCCCTACACCTACATCCCATGATAAATAGTTATTAATAATTCCTCTGCATTCTTTGATGAAATTTCATATCCTGGATCCTTTGACATGTGTGGAGGACCTGAAGATGTTGATGGGATCCGCATCAAGAATGTATTTCTATAATAATATCGACACCCATTTACATCTAGGTTCCTTATACATTCTCCATATAAGTTTAGCTCCTAGGGCTTGGTTTTTCCATAGAAGGTTTTTAATGCCGAGGCCTCCCTTAGAAGTAGGTTTACATAAGGTATCCCATTTTATTAGGGCAATTTTTTTGTCTTCTGATGGACCTTGCCAATAAAATTCTCTAAACATTTTATCTAGGTTCTTTTTAATATTTATTGGTAAAGGGAGAATTGACATCTGGTACGTGGGTATGGCTGAAAGGACTGACTTGATCATATTTGTCCTTCCTACCTTTGTTAGCCATCTTCCTTTCCATGAGCTCTTCTTATTTTGGACTTTGGTAATCTCTTGTTTCCAGAGTTTGGAAGATAGGAGACCTTTATCTAGGTCAATGCCCAAATACTTACATGGAAACTTGCCAATTTTATAACCCATCAACTTAAAAATCTCTCTTTCTACTCTCGGTGAGGTATTAATGAAGAAAATTTCTGATTTAGTGGGGTTAACCCATTTCCCTGAGGCTTTCATGTAAATAGTTAGGATATCTTTAAATGCTTTATCTTCTTGACAGTTGGCTTGACCAGGTAGAATCGTATCATCTGCAAACTATTGGTGTGTGATATTTGAAATGTTTTTAGCAACCTGTAGACCTGAGATCTTTCCTTCCAAATGTCTCTTTGTTATAGATCTTCCCAAAGCTTCTGCCATGATTACATATAGAAAGGGGGACATTGGGTCCCCTTTCCTAATGTCTCTCGAGATACTAAAGAAGCCTTTTGGAGTGCCATTAATTAGAATTGATATCTTAGGGGTTGAAATACAATTAAAAATAAGATTGACCCATTGCTCAGAGAAACCAAAAGCTTCCATGCATTTGTAAAGGAATCTCCATTCTACTTTGTCATATGCTTTTTGAATGTCTATTTTCATAAACATACTTGGTACCTTTGTCATTTGAGTAGTATGGACTAATTCTTGTGCTATAATTACTCCATCCAGGATCGATCTATTTGCTACAAAACCTATTTGTTCTTCAGAAATTATATTGGGCAATAGTGTTTTAAGTCTATTTGCTAAGCATTTAGAGAGGATCTTGTATATTGTGTTACAGAGGGATATTGGCCTGAAATCCCCAAGATCCACACTTTCATTTTTCTTTGGGATTAAAGCAAAAAAGGTGTTATTGATTTCACTTAGTAGGGACCCCGCATTCCTGGTAGCTTCCACTACTTGCCATACCTCTTCCCTAATAAAATGCCAACACTTCTAGAAAAAAACTTGCTTGAAAACCATCCGGACCTGGTGCTTTATTCGGGTGAAGTTGGAATATTGCCACTCTGACTTCTTCGAGGGATAACTTATTATTTAACATTTTATTATCAAGCTCTGTAATCATTTTAGGAATGGCTTTAAGCATTTCATTTTGTGTTGAAAGGTCAGATGCTTCTGCACCATTGAGAAGGGTATGATAGAAGTTTGTAATCACACTCAATATCTGCTTAGGGTCCTCATTTATAAGCCCATCACTAGACTTAATTTTAGCTATTATGTTGATGCTTCTATTGAACTTAGTGGTGTTATGAAAATTTTTTGTATTGTTGTCTCCTTCTTTTAACCAAGACTCCCTAGATTTTTGTCTCCAAAAATTTTCTTCTTTAAGAAGAATATCATTGTACTTAGCCATTAATTCCTTTTCTCTATGATAGCTTAGTTCGTCCATACCTTGTTCTATAACTAAATTGTTGAGGTTAGCTATTTCTTGCTCCAACTGATCCTTTTCTTCGAAGATATTATTAAAATTATTCTTATTCCATTCTAATGCTTTATGTTTAATAATTTTTTATTTTGCTGTTAAACAATACATTTTAGATCCTTTTATTGAAATTTGTTTCCACCATTCCTCCAAGAGATTTATAAACTCTGGGTTTTGGAACCACATAAACTCAAATTTGAAAGGACTTCTAGCTGGTTTGGAATCCTCTATAATAGTGAGCCTAATTGGAAAATGATCCGATCCTACCTCTGGCAGAATCTCTACACTATACAATAAGTTACAGATTCCATCATTTATCTTAATGAAGAATCTATCTAATTTTTTTGCTATATGGCTAAAACCTGCTCTTCTATTGTTCCAAGTGTAAATGCCATTGTTTGTGTTTATGCTAATTATATTATTGTCCGATGCCCATTTACTGAAATCCTTATGAGCTTGTGATATATATTGAGAACCCCCATATTTCTCTTCTCTATCTAAAATAGCATTGAAATCCCCCCCAATAAAGAAGAGGGAATCTAAATTTACAGATAAAAAGAGGTGGATTTCTTGCTAGACTCTCCTCTTATCCTCATTAGGTATGGGGCCATATATGTTAATTAAGTTGAATTTTAAATTAGACTTTAGAATTTTAATTTCTAGAGCCAACCAGTTACTATTATGGGATAAAGGTGTGGCTGCTAACTTCCTAGGATCCGATAATATTGCTAACCCTCTGGAAGTACCTATTGAGGTCACGTACTCTACTTTCCATATGCCTAATTTTTTGCTGAACTTGGAGCTTCCTACTTTATTAAGTTTAGTTTCCTGTAATAAAATAATTTCGGAGTCAAAATTAAGGTATCTTTTAATTAATCTCTTCTTATTAGGGGCATTTAGTCCCCTAATATTCCATGTAGTGACTTTCATTGTTCTTGGGGAAGGCACTTCCCCTTCCCTATGTTCAAAATATCTGCTAATTTCTTTTGATTACCTGAATTTCCATCTATGGTTCTGAGTTCAACAACTGATTTTCTCACTCTTTTCTTTTTGATTCTGTTAATATTTGGTGTACTAAGGCATTCTCTATTCATTTCTATTCCCAAATGTCTTTTTTCATTAGTTATGCCAAAGAGGCCTTCTATGGAATCTTTAACCATTGACATGTTTCCCGCTATACTGATGATCTTGTCCTGTTGCCCTGCACTCACTTGTTCTAGTTCTGTTTGTATATTGATCTCATTGTTATCTATAATCTCTTTACCATAGATCTCAATTACCTCATCTAGATTCTTTGGTATTATCACATTAAGGGATTCTATTTCTATCAGGATTGTTGTTTCTAGTTCCTTCCCCTTGTGCAGTGATTCGATATCATTTATATTGCAATAGGGAACCTCTTTATTGGTTCCCTCATTTCTTGAGCCTTCATTTTGAATAGAAATAGGGTCCTTTTTTGGACTCTATCTGTCTTCACCTTTATCCTTTGCATTTATTTCATAGTCTCCTAGGAGCCTATCACCACTTTGATCAGGGGTTTTTAATAGTTGTATTGTTTCATTATTCTCCTTCTCTGCCTGAACTAAAGTTGCATTGCTGATATATCTAATTAATGTTTCTCTCTGGTAATTTAGTTCCTCCAGATCAAAAATTTCATCCATGAACATTTTCATAAGATCCTCTATAAGAGATTCTCCTAGGCACTTTATAATTTGGTCTACTTCCTCATTACATTTTTCTTCAGGATCCCTATCTGCTGTTGTGGATGAGCCCTCTAGGTGCATTGATTGATTTGTTAATAAATCTGTATCATCTTTGACAGTCTTTCTTTCTATCTCTATCTATTATATTTCCAAAAATAGAATACCCTCCACATTTGGGTTGGGCATACTGTTATCAGCTAAGTCCCCCATTTCCAAATTAAGAACTGGATTTCTATTGTCCTCCTTCTGCATTGATTTATGAAGAGAGGGGGAAACTATTGCCTTTTCCTCTCCTTCTAAGGGGCAAATTCCTGTATCCTTAATCTCCTGTGGAAGGTTGTTTATCAACTTGCCCTGATCTTCCCCTAAAGTTCTAGGCTCAAATTGAGATGTAGGTCTATCTGCATTATATTCTTTAGGTCCCTTTATATTGAAACCTCCCTTTCCCTTACAGAAGTGGATTTCATAATCATTGCTAAATTGATTTAATCGATTAGTGCTTGCTTGTTCTATATTGGTGGCTTTGTTAATTTCCATATAATCTTCTAAGATAATTGGGTTAACAATAATAGAGTTAGAATTGAAACTTAATTGTATAGGAGAGATATATTTTTGGTGGTAATCCAATTCTACAATGATTATCTGATCTACATGCATGTTTGTTGTTTCAGCCATTCTAATAAAACTACCAATCTTATTTCCTATATTGCAGAAAATATCCTGACTAGACAATTCCAATGGTACATTCTTAATGGTTACAACTTTTTCAACTTTAAAATTCTTCAAATACATGGGATTGAATAAAGCGATCCAATCAAACAAAGCAAAAGGAAAACTTCTAAATTTAAGACACTTTTTTCTTTTAATGCTATTTTTAATATCTATATTCTTGCAATCAATATACATGAAATTTTCCATGAGTCGAGAAATACTTACCTCTCCGGGAAGTAGTGATGTCAGCTTTGTGACTAAGACATTGATAGGAACCCCTGTACCTTTCCATATGCAGATTAAGCCTATGTCTACAAGGTATTTCTGCTTTTGGACAACAGCGTCACTATCTAGGATGAGATTATCATAGTGCATACCAACCTTTGAGATTCCTTTATTCAGATCCTTACCACGCCTATGGGGAGGTGTATATGTGAGATTCTGGTGATTATTATTTCACAGAATAGAGTATTGCCCATGTTGCTTACAATTAGATAGAGCGGGCCTTGCTAATCTTTTGTGATGCGGAGGGCTATAGATTTTGGTAGTTGCAATGTTCCTCCAATCCCCAACAGAGAAGGAAGGATTTTTGGCTATAATAGGGTAGGGTTTCCTTTGCTTAGGCTGTGCTAACACATCTTTCTTGCTCTGATGTGTTGGCACCCTATTAATTTCCTTACCTATCATAACTCCTTTCCTTTTATGCGAGGGTGAGTAAATGTCAGGTAAGTTTTCCTTCTTACTTAGTAAATCAAATGCATTCCTTAATGGAAAACTATTATCAATGTGAGCCGAAGTAGAAACCCTAACCTTATTCTTCCTTTTAACCAAATGCCATGCCCAATTTTGATCTATGAAGCACCCTGAGGTAGCCTGTGTTGTAACTTTTCCTTCCCCTGAACCTGACTGGGGTATATTGGCATTATGATTTGAATTAATTCTAGATTCATGAATACTTGCGTACCTACTGCTAAGCTTGGCCCTTAATGCATACTTGGTTTTTGCAAACATATCAAGCTGCCTATCCAGAGATTGAACTGTAAAAATGTTAAATATAGGTTCATTATTCTGCCCTAATTTCTTAAAGCCAGTCGAAGCCTCTACTAAGGAACTAAAGTTCTTTTCTTCAATCCCTCTTTCTTTTAGAGAAGATTCGGCCATGCTTTTCTCCTTCTTCTTAGCAATGAAACCCTTTAAGTGTTCATAATCTAATCGATACGATCTTTGGTCTGGTTCCCTACATTCCAACATTTTGTGCCCATATAACAAGCAATTCAAACAATAACCAGTAAAAACCTTGGCATCTCTATGTTCTGAGCTATTGTTCACATCAAAGCCAGCCTCGGGGGAAGAAGATGGAAGCAAGACGCCCTGCTTCCTTGCCTCCTCTTTCTGATGGAAAAGGAGCCCTTTTCTAATCTATCACTGCTGCAGAAAAGACTTTCACTGAATTCGTATTTTCTTCATATCTCGCAAATTAAGGGGAAAGTTATAATTTACAAATATCACCCATGAATAATTATCCAAACTCATGCATTTTATTCTGACTTGTCCTTTTCTTTTACCCTTTATTTTTTTGTTACGAGTCATGAGGAATATTTTCTAGATTTGACTTTTGTACTAAAATTGGGTTTTTCATTTAAATAGATTTTCTATCCAGCACTATAGTCTAACTATATAATATAATTGATTTTTCATTTTATAGGAAAACTATGAACAAACTTTTGACAAAATTTTGCCAGCATAATGGTACTATGCTAAAATTTAATAAAAACCTAAAATATCAAATCGAAGGGTTTCTCTAATACCCAAAACAAGAAAATTTACAGCAGATCTAAGGATATAACCATGAAATTATTCAGATATAAAAATCCATCAAACAACAAAATAGAAAACACAGAAGGAGATTTTCAGATCCTACCTTAGATCCAATGCTAGAAACTAAAATGAAAACCCTTGATGATCTAAAAGTAGAATTTCTTCAAAAAATAATCCAGCCTGCAGATCTGAAACTGTGTAGAAAATAGGCACCTGATCCAGATGCACAAGCAAAAATTTTACAATACAAAATTGCCAAAAATCTCTAGATTCCAATCCATGCTCTCTCCACCCAAAATTCTTCTCCAAAACCTATCTAATTCCCAAATGAATGCAATTCCCCCTATTAGGGATTCAACTCCTTTCACGCAAACCCTAAATGACTCATTAAATAACTCCTAATCAAACTCCAACTCTCAAATTTGAAAGAAATTCCTAATTAATAATTGAAAATATCTTTTATTTTGCACAACACAACTTAGACTCTTGAAAACAAATTGTTTACTTTTTGAAATAATTCAATTTTCAATTATGCACATGTTAATAATTAAAATTCATATTAAATAGATTAAATATTTAAAGCATCGTAAATCAATGCAATTAAATATTTAATTATTTAATAATGCACACAAATATAATTAAATCTAATTATGAATTAAATAATAAATTAAATCCAAATAATCAATTATTCAACTTTTAATTAAATTTTCTCAAATAAACTAAGGAACATGATTGATATTAAATTCAACTATAATCATTAAATTAATAATCACATAAAATCACTCACATAAGCAATAAATCAACTGAAATCAAACAACATAAAACCAAACAAACTCAGGAGAAGGGATCCATGAATTGTTGTCAACTAGATGAATTCAGGTAGGGTAGTCATATTGATACTTGTCCAATTTTAGGACAATTAGGCTTAGGTTAGGGTTTTGGATCTATGTATTATCTCCCCTCTTTATCATTGAGATGAATGTTTATGGGCACACTCACTCTTGCCAATTCAGGGAAGACGATGCCCTATACATGCAAACTTGTCATCACAAGATGAAGCATGTACATACAACATATATATAGTAGATAATGATAGGGTACAGTCAGTCGTGTGGATCTCGACTATGCAAGTAACTACACCTCCATCCTCTACCACACAAACACACCAAACAGATGCACACACATGATAACCATACACATGCAAGCATGGGGTCAATACCATAATCAATATAAAACATAAACATAATATCATAAAGATATCAACATCTAATCTATGCAATCCCATGATACACATATAATGAAGAATAATCCATAATCATCATTTATTAAAATAATAGTTGATCTCATCAAAAGTGACCTAAAATAATTCAGTCAAACAACTGAAATAGAAAGCAAACTAAAAGCAACCTACGGGTAGGGTACTACAATACCAAACCCTTTTTTAATCATTGGTATGTGAGGGACTATACACATTGATAATTTTGCATCTTAAATAAAAAATCTTCACTTGCAATGCTTTCCATTTGTGATTTGAGGCATCTAATTCAATTGTCAAATGATTTGGAATTATCAATGTATTTAGGCCACTTGAAGCACCATCTACTAGAGTATGCACTAATCTCCATTTAGACCATTTAAACTGACTATTGATTCAAAAGTTTGTGGTGAAGTTTTTTTTTTCTCTTACCAATATAATGTATGCCTCAGATGTGTCTAGTTGACATTTGATTTAGGATATTTTGTTAGAGGCATTAAGGCCTTTGGCATTCCATGAAAGGATATTCATTGGGATAAAAAAGAGAAACATGCTCTTCTCATCCTTTTAGACATTGAAATATTTCCATCCAGTGTGGATTGAATACCTGTATCAATTTCCTCCTTCAATTTCACCATTTTTTATTTCTTCCTCTTTTCTCAGAAGATAGCTTAGAAGGAGAATGTGATGAAATGGAATGTGATATTGAAATATTTTGAGAATAATCAAACATATGGTTCTTGATACACCACCAATTAGGTTTTTGAGTCTTTTATGAGAGTATCCATCTGATCCTTAAGTTGAGTGGAGTTGATTGTATTTGCTTTCTTTGTCAAAAAAGTATTTGTTTCTTCCCCTAATGTAGATATTGAATGCTCTTTCTTCTAAAAATTAGAGGTTGTCTATGCCATTAGATTTGGTGGCATCATTTTTCATTGTCAAAGAATTCTTCTGCAATATGATCAATCATATTTGATACCACCTAGTAAAGCATATCATTTTCCAAAAAATAGCTGGTCCACACCTTTTCATTCACTAAAAATAAGATCATGCAAGGTTTGTAAAGGAAATTTGGATTTCCAAAGCTTACAAATTAGGGCTCTCTATCAAAGGTCACAACTCTATGGAAGTTTCACATATGTTGGAACCCTTTGGTGTGTTTCTTGAGGAGGAGTGGGATGAGATTTTTGCATTGGTTTCCTCCTCCATACCTTCTTCTCTTTTTTAGGTTGTCTATTGATTACATTCTACACATAAGTAGGCTTACCTTGAGTAGCCTTAACTCAAGCACATTTAGGAACAAAGGGTTTTGAATTAAAGGAAACCCCATTTTGGTGGGATGGAGAAGTTATTCTCAGATGACGAAGGGTCACATTGTGAAAATCCCTATTGAGTGTGGGAAATTTTGATGAAGACACACCTAGATCCATGTAAGGAATCCTTCCTTGGATTAACATAGGTTCATGAAGACCTTGAGTTTGATTCCATTCCACATACTAATTGATCTTCTTTTGCACCTACGAAAGGGGCTCTTTTTCATAAATGTGAAATCTCGTGTAATTCTCATTTAATTTAGGAGGCATCTTGAAAGAAGGTTCTTTGGTTGCAGATTGAATGATCTTATTATACATGTAAGAAACCTTGAAATAGATGCAACAAGGTCCAAATACCGAGGATCCAATCCCACATGTTGAGGAAATTTAGAAGTAGAAGAAACCCTCTTTTCTTCCCACCGATGTGGGTCCTCTTTGAAAATGTCAAAAATGGGTTTTTTCTCCCTACTAGTCTTAGGAATCCATTGAAATGGAATCTAGTTAGGTTTGAACAAGTGCCAGAAGGGGAAAAGTTTTTTTGATCCATGCAACATGAAAACTTGGATCGAATGTGATAATGATGTGACACATTCCCTGAAAAACCTTGGTTCCCTCTGTCCTGAGTGCTTCCATGGTTCTTTGAATCCTCAGGCTCTGCTATGGAGCTAGGAGATAATCATTGGATTTCCCACAAGCTTTGCATACCTCATTTAAAATTCCTAATTTTTTACTATTAATCATTATTGTTATTGTAAATTAGTAATAAATACTTATTTATTATTGGGTGAATATAATTATAAAACATTGATAAAAGGATTATTAAATAAACTCCTATAGTTTTTATTGGTTGGGGAATTGATTTCTTTCTTGTACATGTTAAATGGAAAACCTTTATGAGTTGATTTTTATTTTTCATGTATTGGGGATGGTTGCTGGAGTTTTTAAAGGATTCCTTTTTTATATTTTTCATAGAGAGATTGGATTGCATTTAGGGATATTTTGATTTTTCTTTGTGGAGATTTCAGTGGGAATTATCTTAGATTGATTAGAGAGAAAGGTTTGGCATTGTGTTGGATTATACTTGCCTTTGGATTTATTGAGGTTAGTGCTTGGATTTGTTTCTCTTCTATATTGGAGTTCTTGGACTGCATATTATCTCATTTATCTTCTTTCTTTCTTCCTTATTTCTTCATAGGACCTGAGGTAGGGTTTGAATCTCTCCTATTTGTTTCTAGTCTATTTGCTTTGGAAAATAAATTGATGTGAAAATATCATCTTTTATCTACATTTTGAATGGAATTTGAATTTTGAAAGAAATGCATTGAATTTTTTCATTAAACTCCTCTTTCTTTCCTTGTCCTTGAGGGTTTTTTTAGGAGATTGTTATTTTTTCTCTCTCTATATCGATGTTTACGGATCAATTTGGTTGAATTTGTGGTGTTAGGCTAAATGGTTCTTTTCCATTTCACTCATGACTTAAGTTTACTTAGGTGAACTTATTTATTAGGAGGAATTATTTATTTTTGATATTATTTTTAGAAGATATTAATAAGTCATACTTTGAATCTATCCTCTCCTTGGATAATGATAGGGATGAGTCTCACTTTGACTCTATCCTCTCCTTAGATATGGTTGAGTTCCATTAGGAGTCTACTTCCTCCAAGTTGAGAAACTTGTCTCAACCTTGTCCATGCCTCCTATGAGCTCTTTCCTATATAATTAGGCTAGCTCACATGTATTTAAAAAGAATCATATATTGGAAATACATTGGATATTGTATTCTCCATATTACAGATATATTGGAAATCCACTATAAATGCTAGAACAACATAATAAAGATTTTGCTCCATGTTGTTATGCCTCTAAGCATATACATTAGGCTTATCCAAATTGTTATTTTTCTTATTTCATTTCCAATTAGTGATCGAATATTTTCAAATGGATTTTGGGTTATTTTTGTTTTAGCAGATTTTAATATGGTATCAGAGAATCTTTTGAAAGTTTAGATTCAGTAATCTCTTTTTTGCATATATGTTTTTTCTTGATATGGTTGATTGTAGTACCTTGAAAGATTTAGAGAGTGTTTTTTATTATGTCATTGTGTACAAAAGGCTTGAGAAAGTCAAGATTGACTTCCATTTCATCCTTTTAGGAGATCATTTGCAAAAGTTACAAAATGGGGTTTTGTAGCTCGAATAGGAGGACAACCTGAAAATTAAAGTATTTTCAGGCCAAAAGTACCCTGCCAATCCGTCCATAATGGTCGAGTGATGAATTTTGATATAAATTTTTTCCTATTTCAGTACAAAGAGCATCTAAGGCATAAACAAAAAATGCTTAATAAGGCCTTTGCACACATTTCAAGGAAAATTTCTTTAAAAAAATAAATAATAATAATAATAATAATAATTTAAAAAGAACTTTTTAAAAGCATGTACACTTTGAAAAGCACTTTAAATAGGGTTCTCCTCACTGCCCAATCGCTCGTAGTGGTAGAAGCCCATGGGCTTTGACTAGCTGCAACCACAACCACCCAATAGGGATCTTTGCCACCTAGCCGCCACCCATGTTTAGTTGACGTCCTTCCACCATACTCTTGGAGTTGACATCTGACATACCACCATTTCTTGGTTGATATGACACCCAACTGAACACCCCCATCTCAGCCATCATGATACTCCACCTTAGCACCATCTCGACCACCATGTACTCCCAAGTTAGTACTATGTCATCAACCTAGTCAACACTACGTTAGCAATCCATTCAATGTACATTACTAGACATTTTATTGTCTTAAAATTGATAGCCATCCAACCATCAAAACATGATAGATTTGATTTTTCCTATGACGATCATATGACAGTTAAGTTTAATCACATATGTTACTAATGTCATCACAAGGTTGAATTTTTTTGACCCTTCACCATTGGAGTTTTTGAATTTACTGTCTGATTTCAAACTCCCGTAACTTTCTCAATTTAAGTCATTTTTTTGTGCATTTTTTAATATTTGGGATGGGATTTCCTAAATTTCCTAGTGGTGGCATTATATTTGCATTTTGGAAGTCAAATTGATCAAAATATGAAGATTTTCATGATTGTACTTGTTTGTTCTTGAATTTGGAAACTTCCAGAGCTTTTTATGGGCACATATGATAACACTTTTTGATGGATTTTTTTGAAAGTACATGAATTTTTGTGTACTTTCCATATCTACAATCATATTTCAATTATTTGGAATGGAAATATCACTTTCATAAATAGGTCATTTTGGGGCTATAGATGCACTTAATAATCCTTACATTTCAATTTTCTAATTTTCCTTAGTAACTTGAAGGAGTTATCATTTTGTTTTAGGAATTACTTGGTTACATTATGGACTTTTCAAAATTCAAAATCCTCACTCCATATAACTATCATGAGTGGAAATAATTTGTATCTAATTAGTTGTCAAGCATCAAATTGTTTAGAATCACACCTAGACACGATCTAGAACTAGCTACAAGTGTTGCAGAATGGAGAAAATGGTTTAATCAATTGGATAAATTAGCACTTGGCTCTCTTAGATCAGCCATTTGTCATGATTTATTATAACATATTGCATATTGCCACTAGTACATTTGAGTCTTTTTTTCGACAGCTATCTATCTCAATTTTGACACGCCACCATCGACCTAGTGACACTAACCACTATTGCATTTTTGGTGTCGATAGTATCGATAGTTGCAATGTCCATCATAGTTATGATGGTACACACTGTCACAATATACATGGTAGAAAGGTCTGGCAACATGGTCAAAGATGGTCAACATGTTGTCAGTCATAATTTGACTGCTATCGGGACTTATTGTGTGTATTATAATTATGACGCCAGTGTGACAAAAATGTTGTGCAAGTGACGGTTGCCTGTCAGAGTGCTTTGACTAATATCCATCATGTCCAATTCTCTACTATCAATCGTTTACTGATGACCGTCATAATTACAATGATTTGTTTTGTTTTTTTTTAAACATATATTTATATCATTCATGGAGACCTTAAAATATTAAGCTTCTCTTTGTTTCGAGAATAGTTTAACATTCTCTACTCAACATGGCCAACCACGTGAAGGTGGAATCTCATCTAGCCCCTCCTAGGAGCATCTTATGACCCCTTACAACACTTTAAGACCTCTAAGATGTATCCTTAGGGATCGTAAAGGGTCATAAGGGGTCCTGAAACACAACAACTGAGAAACATAAATGTACGCATCATGCATGGTCACAATTATTTGGAGATACAACATAATTATTTGGAGATGCAACACAATCACTACTCCTATAGTTCTAAGTTGACATTGTAAGGTCCAAAAACAAATCAAGATAGGGTCCAAAAGCCATTGTTATCTATGGTTTTTTAATCCTACAATGTCAACTTAGAACTAGAGGAGTAGTATTATTTACGTTGCATCATCTATGTATACCACTCAATTATGTTGTATCTCTAAAGAATTGTGACCATGATGCCTACATTTATGTTTCTCAACTATTGTGAGATTAAAAGTCTTCTAAGGAACATGTAACAAACATTACTGGGAACTAGACCTTGTGACAAATGGACTTGTGATGATTTTCACAATAGTACATGTGTGATAGGAAAGCTCACAATACTACTTAGGTAAATCTGAATGTTCATCAACATATCAGAGACCCTTACCATTATGTTCCATCATAAGACTGATCAAGTACAATCTCAAAGAAACCAAACATAAACATGTATACACACAAACATTTGTATCTCAACAAAACCATGGCATAACAACCATACACACAAAAATATAAATCTTCTCATGTGACAAAATTTCAAATCTTCTTCATAATCATCATCAACATGGCCAATTTTAAAAAACTAATTTTACATACACTAAATTCTGCATACTCCTTATTTTGTTATGGGTTGATATTGTTAGACTCAGTCTTTCTTGAATGGAATGAATCATACGTTACTTGTACATTGACTAGAATGTTGGTGGAAGAAGGATGATTTGTTTGCAACCTACAGATACAGACACTGAACAACCATTTTCTCAACTCTAACTTTCTCAACACAAAGGGACATTTATCATAGCCATAGAAACATGATTATTTTTAAATGGAATACACCAAGGAGTACCATCAAAAATATTGACCATTTACAATCATGAACAGTAAACCTAAATCAAATAGCTCATTTTTTATCAGCATGTGTACTCTCTGTCTATATGAAAAATGAATGAAATATCAAGCTGAAATAAAATACTGAACAAAAATTCAAATTCAAGGCCTAATTTATGAAAACTTGATTGGGACAATGGATTTTACAAAGTAAGGAAAGGTGAGAGGATTAATCAAATAATCAAGTTCTATAAATGGATGGTTTTGATGCTTTGCCATTACAACAATTGAGCATTCATCATTTGGTACTTCTTAGTGTATTCCATTTAAGTATAATGAATCAATGACATAATGAATATGTTTGGTTAGAATGTAAGTCCAAATAGGATAATGAAGCAAAGTGTCTCCCAAATGCCAAAGGATGCCAAACTTTTAGTTTTGGTGATATAAGAATAAGAAATTTTCCACTCCATTGGGCATCGAACAACATACAATCATATTTATATTATCATTAGAAATAGACAACAAATGACAATAAGAAAAAAGGACACAGAGAACTAAATCTGATCCTAAATAAAAATTATGGTCGAATCAATTACATTAGCTAATCAAAACACACTAATTATGGAGGTGGTGTCAAGAGTCCCATGATAGTAAAATTTCCCCATTCTCTATTTCCCCATTTTTTTAAATAAGATTAATTTTTAATTTTGTTTAATTTTATATTGAAAATCATAACGAAGTCATAAACAATAAAAAAGTTCATGAGTTTATCAAAATATGTCCAACATATCTACTTGAAACTCTAAAAAAGTTTCAGTATGTACAATAGCCCTCTATTAACCACATTTACGCATATGGTCCCAACAAAGTAGTGCACAAACTGAAGAAGGCATCGCATAAACATGATTTCTTCTTTCATCATTGAAGCAATCTTGGCAGCACTAGCTGCGTCTTGATCCTTGCACAAGTTGCACTCATTTCCTACATCAGGGATAGATGTAGATGGGGTAGATGTAAACGTGGTCTCATCAACCCACCAAAAGTATTGACATCCACTATTTCACTGCAATGCCAAATCTACATCAGTTCTTCCTAAAATGATTAGTTGCCACATTATTTCTAAACATAAAATATAATTACATATCGAGACCTTTTTCCTATTTGGGAAACCCCAAAATTGATTCCTAGGATTACTTGTTGTGCGTGACCTCATCAACATGCATGGTCCAACACCACATTGACACATAGGCACATTGACTGAAGTCATCGACGCTATATCGACAAATATTTCATTGTCATTATTTTGTTCATTCATACTAATTATAATTGTAATAAAAAGAAACATAATAATGTAGACTTGCACATTTTTTTGGCTAAGTCGAAGTCTTTGGTTTAAATCTACTCAAAACAAAATGAAAAACCAAAGATAACCATGATCATTTTACACCATTACAATGACCAAAAACACTTGAGTTGAATTATACCATGATATTTGAGAAGTGGCAACCTTAGATATCAACCAACACAAAACATCAACTATAGGAAAGGAGAATGAAGAGATGATGGAAGGATGACCAGGGTGTGAATCCAGTGTGCTCCTACTTGATCCAGAACCTGCAAGAAGGAAAGAAATGGGGTTAGATCTAATGGGTCTAAGCAATACATGATATCCTATTACATATCCTCATCTACAATCATGCATGTACATAATCAAGCCATACTGTGGATGCGTCATCCAAACAATGCAACAAAAACATCAAATATTGGTGTTTCATTTGATGTTGCTATAACATCATTTCCAAATGAGGCATCCACAAAAATAACTTAGCACATGTCATAAGGTCATGGTGTTCCAATACAAGGTTATGCATTCATAATCAAACATGCATTTTTATTATCTTCTTGTTGTGATGACCTAGGGAATCAATGATTGACTATTACTTATTTTCAATTCATCACATGATTAACCTAGGGCATCAATGATTAACTATGATTAAATAAATCAAATCAAGAAATGATATACATAGAAGGAAGAAACAGTCATAGGCCCGTGGCCTTCAAAAATCAAGTACAATATATAATCATTAATGGAGGCAAAATAATGATTCCTTAGCTTGATAGTCAATCATGTGATAAATTGAAAACAAGTAATAGTTTAGATTTTTGGTTATGGGTATAGTCAATTTTAAGGAGTTTTAGAAGTCTATTTCAAGTTTGACCCATGTGAGTGGAGGGGTCATAGAGAGTTTTATGTGTAAAGTTTCAATGAAATAAGTTTCAATCAATAAAAGACTAAACATTTTCCTTGCAGTAGTGACTCTACCCATAGGGTATAGTTAGAATAACAACAAATTCAAATGTTTGAAAAAAACATGATTTGGTTTGGATGGAGGTGTAAAAACATTGTTTGGTATCTTGTTTACATATTCATGTGATGAATTGAAAACAAGTAATAGTTAATCATTGATGCCCTAGGTCATCACATCAAGCAGTAAATAAAAATGCAAGGATCCAACAATAATGCCCTAGTATTAAACACAGGTCCTCAAATATCCAAACGAGTAAAATAAAACAATGAGAATTATAATGTTGTGTCAATAACCAATAAAATCAAGCAATGATATATATAGAAGTAAGAAATAGTCACAGGCCCGCAACCTTGAGCAATCAAGTATAGTAAATAATCATAAATGGAAGCAAATATTGATGCCCAATCCCGATAGTCAATCATGTGATGAATTGAAAAAAAGTAATAGTTAATCATTGATGTCCTAGGTCATCACAACAAGAAGGTAATAAAAATGTAAGGATCTAGCAATAATACCCTAGTGTTAAACATGGGTCCTCAAAGATCCAAACAAGTAAAATATAATAGTGAGCATTATAATGTTGTGTCAATAACCAAACCAAATCAACCAATGATATATACATAAAGAAGAAATAGTCACAGGCCTATGGCCTTGAGCAATCAAGTACAATATATAATCATCAATGGAAGAAAATAATGATTCCCTAGTCTAATAGTCAATCATGTGATAAATTGAAAACAAGTAATAGTTAATCATTGATGCCCTAGGTCATCACAGCATGTGAACCGATAATAAAAATACAACGATCTAGCAATAATGCCCTAGTTTTAAACACTAAAATAAATTTTGGACATGTAAATAACACCCAAGATAATGATCTTACATCAAGATCCAATCACTAATACACCAGAGTATACATTTGAAGGCACTGCATGGGTTGACTGTATCCTACGGGTAGATTCATAATTTCCAGAGAATATTTTTTTTTATTGAATGAATACCATTTGAAAATGGTTCTCTACACACACCAACTTGAAATCCCCCCGCCAATCATGAGGATCAATGCTAATAAAGACTTCTAACCAACTAAAGACTGACTGCAACCGTTAACTAACTGTCTAACTATCCCCCAAATAGTAAGCATGCCATCAAATGATCATGCAATTAGTAAATCCATAATGACCTAGCTTCATGAGATCCAACACTAAATAAAAATGCAAGGATCCAACAATAATTCCCTCATCAAAGATCCAAACAAGTAAAATGCAACAATGATCATTATAATGTTGTGTCAATAACAAAATCAAAGATATATATATAGAAGGAAGAAATAGTCACAGGCCCGCAACCTTGAGCAAGTAAATAATCATTAATGGAATTAAAGCATGATGCTTCGAGCTCACATGAATAAAATGGAATGATCAAAGATCCAAATAAACACCGACCTCTGCTTGCCTAGCTTGACTTTGACCTCTTCACGTGTGCAACTCAGATTTATGAAAATTAGTAAAATATAGCAGTGAGCATTATAATGTTGTGTCAATAACCAAATCAAATCAAGAAATGATATATATAGAAAGAAGAAATAGTCACAGGCTCATGATCTTGAGCAATCAAGTACATTATATAATCATCAATAGAAGAAAATAATGATGCCCTAGCCCAATAGTGAATCATGCAATGAATTAAAAACAAGTAATAGTTAATCATTGATGCCCTAGGTGGAGGTAATGATAATGATACTTTCAGCTCACATAAATAAAATGGAATGATCAAAGATCTAAATAAACACCTACATCTGCACAAAGAAAGGAGTGAAAAATAAAATATTTGGGCTCACACAGGCCGAGAGAATAGCCAACTCCTAGAAAGATAAGGTTGAATATAGACATAAATGAGTAAAGGAGCATAAAAAACAAGGTACCAGACATTGCCTGAAGAGATGATGGAAGGATGACCAGGGTGTGAATCCAGTGTGATCCTACTTGATCTAGAACCTGTAAGAAGGAAATAAATGGGGTTAGATCCAAGGGATCTAAGAAATGCATGATATCCTATTACATATCCTCATCTACAATCATGCATGTGCATAATTAAGCCATACTATGGATGCATCATTCAAACAATGCAACAAAAACATCAAATGTTGGTGTTTCATTTGATGTTTCTATGACATCATTTCCAAATGAGGCATCCACATCAATAACTCAGAACATGTCATAAGGTCATGGTGTTCCAATTCAAGGTGATGCACTCATTATCAAACATGCATTTTTATTATTTTCTTGTTGTGATGCCCTAGGGCATCAATGATTAACTATTACTTGTTTTCAATTCATCACATGATTGACTATCAAGGTAGGGAATCATTATTTTCTTCCATTGATGATTATTTACTGTACTTGATTTCTCAAGGCCATAGGCCTGTGACTGTTTCTTCCTTCTGTATATATCATTGCTTTATTTGATTTAGTTATTGACACAACATTATAATGCTCACTGCTATATTTTACTTGTTTGGATCTTTGATGGCCCGTATTTAACACTAGGGAATTATTGCTAGATCCTTGCATTTGTATTTACTATTGGATCTCATGAAGCTAGGTTATTATGGATTTACTAATTACATGATCATTTCATGGCATGCTTACTCTTTATGGGATAGTTAGATAGTTGGTTAATGGTTGCAGTTTGTCTTTAGTTTGTTAGAAGTCTTTATTAGTGTTGATCCATGTGAGTAGAGGGGGCATGTGGAGTTGGTGTGTGTATAGAACCATTTTCAAATGGTATTCATTCAATAAACAAAAATATTCTTTAAAAATTGTGAATTTTCCTGCAGGGTATAGTTAGCCCATGCAGTTCCTTGAAATGTGTTTTGTGGTGTATTAGTGATTGGATCATGATGTAATATCATTGGCTTGGGTTTTATTTACATGTCCAAATATTTATTTTATTGTTTAATTGTTATTAAATCCTAGGAATTAACTAGTGTCAGACCGTGCCTAGTTTTTCTAGTTGCAACAATGAATTGGGATTGAGGTCTCCATAATGGATTGACTCTCCCCCCCATGTGGTCACTATGATTTTTTATTGAAGATCCTCCTAAAGATGATATGGATGCGGATGAAAAGAAGGAATGGAACAAAAAAAATAATAAATAAATGAGAATAATTGTTGATAGTGTTAAAGATCACATTGTGCCAACAATTACAAGTCTAGAGAATGCATATTAGATGTTCACTTCATTATCTGGCATGTTTCAGATCAACAACACAAATAGTTTCCTAACTCTAAAAAATAACCTCTCCTAGATCAAGATGAATCAAGGGGATTCAATCATATCCTACTTCATGAGGATCAATGAGCTAAGGAATCAACTATCATCAATTGGGTTCAAATATGATGATAAAGAGATAGATTTGATAGCTCTTAATAGATTGCCTCTTACTTGGGATGCATTCATTCAAGGGATTAGTGCATGCTCCGAATCACCTACTCTTGATAGACTAAAGACCGATTGTCTTCAAGAAGAAGAAAGATTAATATCAAGAGGATCAATCTTCAAGGAAGATATACAACTTCTTTACTCTCAAAAATTCAAAAGGGGGATAGGCAAATTCAAGAAAATAGAGAGAATTACAAAAGTATAAAAGGAACGAAAATGAAGGAAGTTCAAAGGACAAAGAGGGAAGAGGGAACAACTTTAAGAAGAATAAACCCTTCAAGAGGGACTTCTCTAAAACTCAATGCTATAAATGTGAGAAGTTTGGTCACATAGCTTTAAATTGTCCTGAGAGGAACAACCTTCAAACATCCTTTGTGGAGATAAAAGAACTCAAAACTGAGCTCTTTGCACTTTGAGAGGGAGTTGCAATTTGACATGGAGTTTCATATATGGGAACATACACAACTGATTGTTAGTATAAATGATTAATTATTTTCTTTATTGATGCATAGGTGCATACATTATTGGTTAATGAATGGTGGAACATACTTACATTGGCATATGTTGTGTAGGTTACATTTTACAATTGGCATTTTTTGGGGAACATAAATTATGATACTTAGAGATAATGTTGTTGTATGCATGGGAGCATACTTTATTTGGATATATATTATCCTTTATATATGCTTTTCTATTGATCATATATATGTTTGAATACATTTCTTTATAGAGGGAACTATATTGCATCTTGTTGTGATCACATTACACCTGGTTATATGTTGGAAAAATTTGGTTACTCTTATGTGGTGAGACTTATGTGATTACTCTTATGCTTATGAAGCATACTTTAGTGGCTTATTGTGTATGTCTGGATTACACTTTCTTTTATAGCTGAATCTATATTTATTGACTATAGATGAGACTATATTACATGTGATTCTATGTGTAAACACATTTTCATTACATTGAACTTGATTCTTATGATTATAAGATCATATTGGTTACTCTTATGCTTATGTGGATTCATCGGATAAGATTTCGAGTATTACTAGAAAGGTAAAAGAGTTAATAATTTTGATATCACCGAGCTTTGTGGATCGATCTTTGATGATGGAAAGTGTACAAAAGTAGAGGTAGGTGTTTATTTGGCTCTTTGATCATTACATTTACTTCATGTGCTGCTAGTTATGATCATGCAATTAGTAAATCTATAATGCCCTAGCTTCATGAGATATAAAGATCATAAGGACGGGTGCATTAAAATGGGCATAATGAAGCAACAATGATAATGATACAACAACAAATATAGGCTCACAAAATCCATGTGCATAGCCAACTCTTAGAAAGATAAGGTTGATTATAGACATACATGAGTAAATGAGCATACACAATAGGGTACCAGACATTTCCTGAAGAGATGATGGAAGGATGACCAAGGTGTGAATCCAATGTGCTCCTAGTTGATCCATAACCTACAAGAAGGAAATAAATTGGGTTTTATCCAAGGGATCTAAGTAATGCATGATATCCTATTACATATCCTCATCTACAGTCATGCATGTGCATAATCAAGCCATACATAGTCAATCATGCAATGAATTGAAAACAAGTAATAGTTAATCATTGATGCCCTAGGTCATCACAACAAGAAGTAAATAAAAATGAAAGGATCCAACAATAATGCCCTATTGTTAAACACGGGTCCTCAAAGATCTAAATAAGTAAAATACAATAGTGACTATTATAATGTCGTGTCAATAACCAAATCAAATCGAGCAATGATATATATATAGAAGGAAGAAATAGTCATAGGCCTACGACCGTGAGAAATCATGTACTATAAATTATGATCAATGGAAGAAATCACATACAATAATTAATCACCAATGGAATAAAATATGCGAGAGTAGAGTAGAGTTATGTTATTCCTTTAAACATCTTTCTTTTGTGTTTGATTTCATTGTTTTAAGAATGTTGATAGTAACAGTTGACACAATAAAGCATTGGGGGAATGTTCCTAAGTGTTCCCAATGTTCCATAGTGTAGACAAAAGGTTTAAAGGACTCTAAAATAGCATCCCCAATTCCTTATGCAATGTTTAATGGTCCACTTTTTCTCTAATTACAACAAATTGGTCCTAAATTGTCTGATCAGATTAGTGATAATACAAGTTTTTGGTTGGGTCTAATCACAAGTTATGTGTTCCTTCTAAGAAGGTTTTTTATGGTTTGGAGCACTCATATTTTTTTCCTTTTAAATCCATAATTTTCTACATACCCTTACCAAATCCTTGAAGGTATTGTCCCCCTTGCATGTTCATTTTCTATTATTTGATCATAGTTTGATCATAAGTATTTATATTTTCAAGTTCACTATTTATTTGTGTTCCTTGAAGCCTCTAGGTTGGATGTTGTGTTAGACATGCCCATGTACATTGTGGGAAGTCATTCCAAAAGTCATCAAACCTTGTTTCTAAGGGTGTCTTGTGCATTTTCATAATTATGATAGTCCTAAGGTTTTGACTAATTCATTTGTTTAATTAATAAGGGCATGATACCATTTAAGGTACCATGGCATGAGAAGATAGAGATTTCAAAAGGGATAGACTTTAATAAGTTCTTTGTCATAGTGAAAAGTGACTGTGATTGTCTTTGGGACTAGAATATAGAGATAGATTTAGGAAAAAGGATTTTTCCACACAATAAATTGGAATATTTGTACTAAAATAATTTGAAGGAAGGTTTATGGGAGTCTAGGGAATTTCCTAACACCCTAGATAATGGTTGTGAGTCTAATAAAGGCTAGTAGATTGTCAAGTTGTAGAGGTAACTAGGACTATCATAGACAATCATTAGAAAAGGACATAAGAGTCCCTAATAACTTGGTGGGAATGTAGTAGATGTGGAATAGGTTAATGTATGGGAAAATCCTAGTGTCTAGAATAAGCTAGAGGCTAGGAATCCCAAGAGTGAGGGTTGATCAGTGAACAAGTTAAAAAGAAGTGTCAAAAGGTAAGATAGTGATCAATATTAGGATCATTGGATTGTTTAATGATTATCAAGTGTTAAGTGGGAAGGGTAAGAATATGTTGCCATAGAGTATTAAGAGGAAAAGTGAATTAGTCACTAATAATGTTTGATTAGTAAATGTATTGTGATCAAAAAAATCTTAAGAATGTGGAAAAAAATATGAATGTGTCTAGGAGAGTAAGAGATCTGGGAATGAAAGATAGGTAGTGCTTTGACTATTAAAGGTACTTGTGAAGTAGTAAGGAAGTGTTGTGTAGTCAGTCTAGAGGATCCATTTATTGATCCAAAGGGAAAAATGTGATTAGTTTTTAGTGTCTCTCAATGAACTCAAAGATTTTTCCTTATAGAATATGACATTGGGAAGAGGTTATTCAAGATTCTTAGCATCAAAGTAGGATTCTATGCATCATAGTAGACATGAAAGTAGCCAAGTCTATGCACATTGTCTTGCAAGAACATACAATTCATAGACTTGGCTACTTTCATGTCTTATTCTTAGTGAGTACCAATCCTTGTGATGAATTAAAAGTAAGGCTTAGTGAGTATCATAATGTCTACTCACTAAGGATTGGAATATTTTTACATTAGAAATGAGATGATAATGAATCATGTGATGAGTTGAAAAAAAGTAATAGTTAATCATTGATTCCCTAGGTCATCACAACAAGAAGATAATAAAAATGCAAGGATCCAACAATAATGCCCTAGTGTTAAACATTGGTCCTCAAAGATCCAAACAAGTAAAATACAATAGTGAACATTATAATATTGTGTCAATAACTAAATCAAATTGAGCAATGATATACATAGAAGGAAGAAACATTCAGAGGCCCGTGACCTTGAGAAATCAAGTACAATATTTAATCATCAATGGAATCAAATATGATGTCCTAGCCCGATAGTCAATCATGCGATAAATTGAAAACAAGTAATATGTAATCACTAATGCCCTAGGTCATCATAGAAAGTAGATAATAAAAATGCAAGGATCCAAAAATAATGCCCTAGTGTTAAACATGGGTCCTCAAAGATCCAAAAAAGTAAAATACAACAATGAGAATTACAATGTTGTGTCAATAAACAAATCAAATCGAGAAATGATATATATAGAAGGAAGAAAAAGTCACAGGCCTACGGCCTTGAGTAATCAAGTACAATATATAATCATCAATGGAAGAAAATAATGACACCCTAGCCCAATAGTCAATCATGTGATAAATACAATAGTGAGCATTATAATGTTGTGTCAATAACCAAATCAAAGATATATACAAAAGGAAGAAATAGTCACAGGCCCGCGGCCTTGAGCAAGTAAATAATCATCAATGGAAGTAAAGAATGATGCTTCAAGTTCATGTGAAGTAAATGGAATGATCAAAGATATAGATAAACACCTACCTCTTCTTGCCTAGCTTGACTTCACCCCCTTTTCGTGTGCAACTCAAATTTACAAAAATTAGAAATGAGCCTTACATTTTTTTTTGTTTATAATCATGTGGGTGTCAAAATTATGATGACAACGTCACCATTATGACAACGCCAAGGCACTACAACATTTGGGGTTGAATTTCAATGCCAATTTTGATGGCAGTACCATTTCCATGTGTTTTTTGTATTTTTTTGCAAGTGTCCCCAATGGTGTTGTAATAGCGATGGTGTCATCGTAATTTCAGCACCCACGTGATTATAAATTAAAAAAAGATAAAGAAACACTCATTTATAATTTTTGTGACCTGTGAAGAAAGAGGTCTCCCATGTGCACGAAGAGGGAAGAGGGCACTAGACATTTTCTTGTGAGCTGCGAAGAGGGTACTATGCGCAAAGAGGGAATAGGGAATTGTGCATGAAGAGGGAAGAGGGCACTAGACTTTTTCTTGTGAGCTGCAAAGAGGGCACTGTGCACAAAGAGGGAATAGGGCACTAGAATTTTTCTTGCGTGTGCAAAATTGGCCCTAACTCTACATGGATTTAAGGTAGGCCCGAACTGGAATTTTGCTTGTGTGCCTGAACTTGGCCATGTCTTTTTTGTTATTTGGTTTATCATTGTATTTCACTAGTTTAAAGCTAGGGCATCCATTTCATAGAGGTTTTTATTTGGTTTTATCATTGTATTTCACTAGTTTAAAGATAGGGCATCCATTTCATAGAGGTTCTAAGTGTTTTATTGATTTTTTATTTGTTTAAATGTATAAAAATATTACAAGAATTGACTAAAATAGTTTTTCTTGTGTTGTAAAAATGGCCAGTGCTCCCCTCAGGATTTGTGACATGGTTTAACTACCTCTTGTGTCTTATATAAGTCTAGTGGTTGTATCAGGCATTAACAGGTCAATCTTTTGGTGCAACGACAACCACTACTTGTAACAATTGGTATCAGAGCAGCAGGTCCTTGAAAGAAAAGTTTAACAGCTTAAGGAGATCCATGGTGAATTTCAAGAAAGAAAGCCCTAAGTTTGATGGAGTAGATTTTGATAGTTGGAAAGAGAAGATGAAGACACATCTACCGTGTTTAGGACTAGGTTATTGGTTGATTACAAAGAATAATAAAACTATCATTGAAGAAGATAGTCTTGAGACAAGATCTAAAGATGAGCTAGATCTATTCATGTGTAACATACTTGCAAGAGAGGCACTTTTGATAGCACTTCCAGAGAATGAGTATAGTCAGGTAAAATGTCTAACCAAATCTCATGAAATTTGGAAAGCTTTACACTCTACTTTTGAAGGTGATGAACATGCAAAGAAAGCTAGATTATATAATTGTCCATATGTGCATTTGAAGATATAACAATGATGGAAGATGAATCTGTTTGAAGCTATATTGGTAGAATGTCAGAGATTGTTACAGGAAAAAATTTTTGTGGAGGAGCAAAGATAGAGAATGAAGTGATATGGAAAATTCTGAGGACACTGAATCCTGTATTTAAGCAGACAACATAGATGATTGAACAAGTTATACCTTGTACTGCGAACTTTTCAAGAGAGACTCTTCTTGGAAGATTGGAAGCAGCAGAAATGAACCTGAGGTTATGAGGAGACTTACCTAGAATGGAGACAACATTTAGTGCTCTTAGTATCCATCCTACTTTGTCAAGAAGTACTAGTGTGAGTGGAGATTATGCCAGTAATAGATCTAAAAATGAAGAAGACAAGAAGATTGAAGAAGGTATTACCTTGCTTGTGAAAAGAGAACCAGATGGTAAGAAAATTTTTAAATGTTAGACTTGTCAAGAATATGGTCATTTTGCATCTAAATGTCCTAAGAGAGTTAAAAAGTATAGAAACAATTTCAAGCCTAGAAGATCTAAGGAATGTTATTATGCTAATGATGAAGACCTCGAAGCTAGTATAGAAAGAACTCTAAGTGAAAGTGATACTGAGAATAATGATGAACTAGGATTTGTAGCAATTAAAGAAGAGAATCCTAAAACTGATGCTAAGGAAGAAAAAGCCTTAGTTTCCCAAGTTGAAAAGAAAACTGATTGGATTATAGACAATGGTTGTTCACATCATATGACTGGAAACATGAAAAAGTTCATAAAGTTTAACAATTATGATGGAGGAGTTGTGAGTGTTGGAAACAATGCACCTTTTTTTATTAAAGGTATATAATCTACTACTCTTGATGGAAAGACTAATACTGATGATGTTTACTTTGTGGATGGATTGAGACATAATCTTTTGAGTCTTGGACAGTTAGTGGATAAGGGATATCAAATTTGGTTTACTGAGAAAGCTTGTGTGATAAAGGATAAAGATGGAAATCTGATTGGAACTAGATCTAGAACCAGAGGTAATGTATTTCAGTTGAATCCTACTAAGATGACATGTTTTATTACTAAGATTGATGATAGTTGGTTATGGCATAGAAGGTTTTGTCATATAAAATTTGATAAGATTGTGAAAGTGAGTACTACACTTGTAGTAAGAGATTTGCCTAAAATTATGAAGCCTACTAACATGATTTGCAAGGAATGTGTGATGGCTAAGTAGAAGAGAAGTTCATTCCCTAGTAAGAAGTTCACATTGGTAGAGAAGTTGGAGATTGTTCATACAAACTTGAGTGGTCCTACTAGGACTAGAGGATTCTATGGAGAAGGGTATTTTATGATTCTTGTTGATGATTTTACAAGAATGATGTGGATTGCATTTCTTAAAGAAAAATCTGAAGCATTTGATAAGTTCAAGATCATTAAGAATAAAGTTGAGAATGAAACTAGAATGAAGATTAAATGTTTTAGATCTGATAGAGGTGGAGAATTTACTTCTAAAGAATTTAACACCTTTTGTGAAGTGAATGGTATTAAGAGATAGTTTTTAGCCCCTAGAACACCTGAACAAAATGGTATTGTAGAAAGAAGAAATAGATCAGTGACTCAAGCAACAAGAGCTATGTTATTTGAGAATGACTTGGCAAAGATATTTTGGAGAGAAGTAGTGAATACAGTAGTATATACAATGAACAAAGTACAAATCAGAGAAAACATAGACAAGACACCTTATGAATTATGGTTTGGACATGCACCCTCAGTTAAGTATTTTAGAATTTTTGGAAGCAAATGTTATATAAAGAGAGATGATGATATTGGAAGGTTTGACCCTAGAAGTGATGAAGGTATTTTTCTTGGATATTCTTTGAAGAGAAAAGCATATAGATGTTATAATAAGAGAACTAAGACTATTGTTGAGAGCACAAATGTTAAAGTTGATGAAAAGTTCAAAATTTAGGAAAGAATGCTTGATTATGAATCTAATGAAGAAACTCATCCTAAGCCTAGCACTAAAACTACTAAATTATTTTATGAGACTAATAGTGATTTGTTGAATGAGAGTCATGTTGAAGAAGCCAGAGAGAAATCTAGAGAAGAATCTATAGTTGAAGCAAGATCTGAGACTATGACACCGAACATGTATTTATCAAGACATCATCTTGCTGATCAAGTTATTGGAAGTTTGGATAGAGGAGTTCTGACTCAAAATAAGGTACATTTATGTTTGATTTCTCAAATTGAACCTAAATCTACTAGTGAAGCTTGTGAAGATGAACATTGGATTAATGCTATGAAAGAAGAACTAGATCAGATTGAAAAGAAAAAAACATGGGAACTGGTCCCTAGACCTAAAGACAAGAATGTGATTGGAACTAAATGGGTATTCAGGAAAAAGATGAATGAACAAGGAGAAGTAGTAATAAATAAAGCAAGACTAGTATGTAAGGGATACTCACAGCAAGAAAGAATTGACTATGAAGAAACTTTTGCACTTGTAGCAAGAATTGAAGTAGTAAGAATGTTTTTGGCCTATGTAGCTTTTAAGAAATTGAAAGTGTATCAGATGGATGTGAAGTCTGCATTTCTGAATGGTGAATTGGAAGAAGTCTACATTGAGCAACCTGAAGGTTTTCCTTTGACTCAAGAAGGAGACATGGTATGTAAACTGAAGAAAGCACTATATGGACTAAAGCAAGCACCTAGAACTTGGTATGCAAGATTGGATAAGTATTTGATAAAATTGGGATTTACTAAAGGAATAGTTGATAGCAATATGTATACAAAAGAAATTGAAAATGGTTTGTTGATTATAGTTATTTCTGTTGGTGACATTATTTTTGGAGGAGAAGATGAAGCTAGTGACAAATTTGATGATGAAATGAAGACAAAATTTGAAATGAGTATGATTGGTGAGATGAAATACTTTTTGGGATTATAGATAACACAGAACAATGATGGTATCTGTGTAAGTCAGACAAAGTACTTGAATGATTTGCTAAAAATATTTGGAATGGAGAACTATAAACTAGTTGGAACACGTATGGTTACAGGACATAAACTATCTAGCACAGATGAAACACTGACAATTGAGAAAAAGAAATATAGATCCATGATTGGAGGATTGTAGTACTTGACACACACAAGACTAGATATAGCACATTCAGTTGGAATTGTAGCAAGATTTCAAGTTGAACCTAGAGAATCACATTATGCAGCAGTAAAGAGGATACTGAGATATTTAAGAGGCACAATGGACTATGGATTGTGGTATGAAAAATATGATGATTTTACCCTGTGTGCATATACAAATGTTGATTGCAGAGGTAGTATTGATGATAAGAAAAGCACCAGTGGTGGAGCCTTTATTCTTGGAGGAAGATTGGTTTCTTGGCTGAGAAAGAAGTAGAATTGTATCTCACAGAGCACAGCAAAAGAAGAATATGTAGCCGCAACAAACAATTGTAACTAGATAATTTGGATGAAGCAAATGCTGAAGGACATTGGTGTAATACCCCAAAATTAGCACCTAATAAATTCAATCAATTTTGGTGCATTTCTCAAATTTTTGCATCTTCAAAGTCCTACTTTGCTAGGCAATTTTCTCTCTCCTACTTGACTTAATTCAACTTGATGTCAATTGCAAAAACCCTAATTTGCAATAATCAAATATTAAAATTAATTCCTAAAGTCTTTGACTTAATTAGCTAAATTACCCCTATGATAAATTAATTTAATTCTAAAGTCCTAAGTGCTTTCTAATTAAATTAAATCTACCCCCTTTAGCTAATTACCCATAAAAAGGAATTAATAATTGCTTGATTATTTGAATGGACACTCATTTTGAATTAATAATTCAAGATATTCAAAAAGTCCCCTATGTGGAAATTTCCATTCTTTTAATTAAGTAATTGGTGCATTTTTGTCTCAAATGGGAATGAAGAGTCAGGAGTTTCAAATCAAGAACCTCTTCATTCCCTCTCCGGGCTTCTCTATTTAAAGAACCTCTTTTTCTCATACAAGAAAGGACAATTTTGAGAGCATCTACACTATAGGAAATTTTAGTCTCAAATATTTCATTGTTTTCAAAGCTTTATTGCATTAATTAGTTTAATATTTCATTTTAGTATAATCTTGCATCTCATATTAGATTAAATTTTCTTAATTACTCTTAGATTAAGATCACCTTCATTTCAAATTTCTTTAGATTAATTGCATATACATATTTCCATTCCAAGCATTTTAGATTAAATTGCATTCATTCTAGTTTAATTTCAGTTTTCTCAATTCACATGCTTTCAAATCCTCCATTGTGAGATTGGTCTATGGTTGTTGGCTCTCATTCTGAGAGTAATTGAACACCCCATCCACATAGGAGGCAACAGGTCAATTCAATAAATGTTGTGAGATGGATAATTCATGTTCACACTCGCAATCTCATGATTGAGCAATGACTATGTTGCGTTTGTGCCTGATTTAGAGGTCACATTCAAACACCCATTTTGGTGTCCACTATGGGGCAAAAAATCTGATTTCTGGCCTCATTTTTTATCTTCTCTGACAAGTAATTCAATCTCTGTCATGCATCCATACTATCTATGTATAGATCTTCATGCGAGAATCCAGAGCATCCCACGTGAGATTTTACACCTTCATGCAACATCTTGTACTTTCTCATGTGCCATGAGGTACTTCCTCGCACAAGACTTAGGATAGTGTTTTAATTTTTTAGTTTCTGTCTTTCCAAGTTTCAGATTTCTAACAGTTTTTTGTTTGCTGTTGTTCATTTATTTCTCTGTTATTTTACATAGCGTAACAATTTTTTGCAGGACATTTGACCAAGAAATTGAAAACATATTAATGGTTTGATTGCAAGATGATAGTCGAAGACTTGCTAAAATGTTATGTTTATTTCTTTCTTTTATTCACATAGTATAAATAGGGCTCTGTTAAAATTTCTTAGGAATTTCGATAGTGAGTAGGAATTTTGGCTCTTCATTACATGGAGGTGATGACCATGAAGGAACCTAGAATTCTAATGATCTTACTAATATGGAAAATTCTTGGGGAAGCAGAGAAAGGTAGTGAATCTTTAGCACTTCTATTCGCCAGGGGATTATGCTCTTCTCTCCTTGAGAGAGAACCAGAAACCAAAAAGCGTGTAGATTTGGTGGAGTGAAACTAACTCAGTGATGAATCTTCTTGATGTGTTTGGGTGAGGAAACAGGGTAGAGAAGTATGCTCTTCTCCCTTTGGGAGAACCAAAAAATTAGACCCCCGAATCTAAACCAAGTCCAATGTCACCTTTAGAGGTCCTGCCGGTATTGAACCTCTGAGAACGACCCAAGTGAGTACGCACCTATCATCGGTGATTCCACCTGACTCTAATAAAGAAGGTTTTGTTGAGTCTAAAGACTCCAAAACCATGCTAGCTTCCTTCTCAAGACTTTGACTATCATCTTGAGAAGGCTTTGTCCATTGTACTGAGTGGCACTGCTCCTAGCCCTGCTTGCGGGGGTGTATGACTTTCGGGTGTTGGTGTGGCTGTGAGGCCTCAACCCTATATTGGGGGCACTGAAGGTTAGTGTGAATGGAAGCCTACTAAGAACTTGTCATAGCTAGTGTCCTACCCGGTTCACCTCCGAAAGGATTCATAATCTTTGCGCAAGGAGGGGGAAGAATCTCTCCCGTAGATTCCCATCATAGGCATACACCTAGACATTTGGAGGAGGTTGTGACACTAGCCCCTACTACAAGGGTAACCTTTGAATGTACACTATTGAGTCCTTGGAAACACCAAAAACATGGGTGTCCTCTAGGGGGTGACATGGCTATGTGAGGTGCATGTATGCACATAAGCAATGTGATGCAGGAGCATCTTGGGTGTAAGAGCAATCTTGCATCACCCAAAAATATTTCTATTTTTGTATTCAATAAGGGCTATCTTGTGCAGAGTTGCTATTTATGGAAACTTGGTATTTTTAGTAAGTTGGTCTTACGATCTCAGAATGTTCTAATTTTACATGTGGAGGTTCATCTCAGTCATATCAGCCTTCCAGCAAAGTTTCATGGCTAGATCAGGTCTAGTTTTGAAGATATTGAAGATTTTCGGTATTGGCAGCAAGGTACAGAAACTTTGAACTCAGTTTTGAAGGCTTTAGAGGCCCCAGATGAGGTTGAAAATTTGGGTGATGAGCACTCTGCATAGGTCAAGCATGTAGATTGCTTTGTGGCATTTCCAGAATGGAGTTATAATAGCCAATCGGGTCAACGGGCGATGACTTACGGTCTTCAGAAGTTGGGTCACCTGAAATGGCAGAAAATAATTTTTCTTCAAAATTTTTGTTTGGGTTTCAAAACTCATTTTGAGCCGACTTTGATGTAATAAATTGTAAAATAAAATAATTCTAAGTTTGGTCGGCCCTAAGGGCTAAATTTCTAGAACCTTCTCGGGCGGTGGAAATTGCCTATATAAAGAAGGCCCGTAGTGTTGTCTAGGGCAATTCTGGGTAGTAGATCTAGGTATTGATTCGAGGCTTTGTCCTATAGAATATTGTAGGGGAATGCCCATGTGGCTTTGGATATTGTAATTCTGAAAGTTTTTAATTCCACATTTGTGGAGATAATAAGAAGCCAATTTTCTGTTCTTGCATATTATTGTTGTTATTTCTCTATTTTTGTTATGTGTTTGTGGTATTGATTCGAGGCTTTTTCCTTCATCACAATGGGGAAAAGGTTTTGGCTTCTCACCATTTTTTTATAGGACTAAGTTATGTGTTTGTTATCAAGTCTTGAACATTGTCCAATCATTATCAAACAAAGACTCCCCTGATGCTATCAAGTTTTTTTGTCCTTGATAGGTCTGTTAATGACTGCTTCCTATATCACAACTACTTCATTTGAACCTTTGTGTCTTTAAATGAATGCTTGAAATCCCAAAATGAGCTTGCTAATTAAACTATTCTACAAACCTATCAAGAAACTAGATTTTTTGTCACACATCAGTTCAAACTATACTTCAAAATTCAACTTTTACCTTGAAAATTGTGTCAGACTGTTAGATTTTGTCCTTTTCTCATGCGAAGTTTCATTTTTCAGGGTACTTTCTGACATGAGACTGTGTTTTCTCACATGAAGTTGGTATTCTCTCACATGGCCTGGTACCATCTCACATGAAACTGTAGCATAGTTTTCCAAAATAGAGACCTATTTGTCATTGATTGCTTGACTTTTTATCTGATCTGCTTTTTGTTTGAGGTTTGTTTTTCTATTTTCCTATTGTTCATTGTCAGAAACTGGTTGTCTTGAGTTAGGAATCAATTGATCTTTTCTTTGACTCATGTCGTCTCTCATTGGTTTACCTTATCTCTTTATGCTTTTGTACCTCGTATTGCAATAGTCTTATCTCAGTTGTTCTACCCACCTTTTCTGATGACTCGTACCAGGTTTATCTTGCATCTTGGTTGTTCTAGCCATTTATCTCCTTTTTTTTATCTTAGAGATAGAGTCTAGCATTATCTCGAGTCTCCTCTCATCACATCTTCATCTATGACTATCATGACTCGAAGTGGCAAGACTTTCCCCATTCAGAATATTGATCAAGATAGAAGCAAATCTCCTAATCAAGAAATAGGTCATCCTGAATCTATTATGAAATTTGAACTCTATGAGGGATCCTCACATTCCTCCTTGTTCCAAGAGTATTATAATCCATTGTTTCAGATATAGTCTGACTTATTATTTCAAGAATATTATAACTTGTTGTTTCAACACCAGCAAGGCTCTGAAGGGTCACTTTCTAGAATCAAACCTATCGACTCTTTCCATCTTATTTTCATGACCTCTTAGAATACTACCAAGAAGATGGGAGATCTATTCCACATCCAAGGGGAGGTAAATTCAATGATAGTCATGAGCAATCTCCAAATGACCAAGGTCATGGTCAGTCTCAAAATGACAAGAGTTATGATCAATCCCACAATATTCAATATTCGGTCAACATCCGGGACCTTTACAATTTAAAACAGTGACAAGGGGAGTCTCTCTTAACATTTCTCTAGAGATGGAGACAACTATGCATGAAGTATCCACATGAATTACCTGAGTCTAAGAAGCTTGATATCTTCTTGGACAATCTTGTCCCAAATTTTGGATACCAACTATGATTACAAGGTCCCCTCACTTTTGACAATATGATTAGGTGAGCTATGAGGATAGAAGCATTTATGGTCAAGAAGGGAGGATTGACTTTGAACAAAAATAAAAAGCAAGGACCTTCTCCCTCGAACAAAGATAAGGGTAAGATTGTCAACAAAAACATAGATGTTATGAATGACAAGGTTATTGACAATGTGACACCAAAACCCTTAAAGTTTGTCTTGAATCTCAGCTCTAGCATACAAATGGTCAAAGCCACTGAGAAGGCTACGATGGAAACTCAACCACCTTCAAGATTCGCTAGAAAAAAACCTTGGATCTCTCAACCCAAGCGTAACTCCACTTTCTTGGGAGAACCTCTTGATGTGGTTTATAGGACTTTGGTGCAGAACCATAGCAAGAATTCAAATCATCAAGAATTCAAAGACTCCTTTCCTCCTCATGGGAAAAGTGAATTATCCAAGTCTAAAGGTACCAATGATGTGGTCAACTATATGTGTGATACTAGAAACATTTTCATCAATGAGATTGAACCTATTGATGTTGAGTTCTCTGACATGATCATTGCTCCAGGGAGCAAGGATCATCCTAAACCCAAAGCTCCATTTGTCTTGCAAGGCCCTGTGCCTCCCTCTTATAACTCCACATAGTCTCTAGCTTGTGTGAATGCTATCACTCAATCTCCTACAAAGATCATGCTCAAAGGTCCTGAGCCCTTGACATCTAGACCAAAAATATCTATGGATAAAGTGCTCACTGAGGAAAATGTCCCCAAAGATCTCAATCTTGATCAGTTTCAATCTATGGTGGGTCACTTGACTTCACCTCATTATTTATCCTTCTCTGAAGAAGATGATCACTTTCTGAGCCACCCACATAATGCTCTCCTACACACTAAAGTTATGGTAGGCCCCAAGCATATCCCCCATGTCCTCATTGACAATAGTGCTAGCCTAAATACTTGTTTTGCTAAGATGCTTACCCAAATGACAGACAACTATGTTCCCGCTAATAGAGAGTCCACTGAGTTCTATGATGCTAAGCTAAAAGAAATAGAAAAGACCCTAAAGATCAAAGATATTAGCATGTGGGAATATCAGATTGAGTCTATCTTGTTACTGACAACGTTCCCCACATCTCCGCATTCTTGTGAGAGACCCTCTGAAGATAGATTTGGTATTGGCTATCAGGGCCATGAACTTGACCAACCTAGCTGCAACTTTCAGTAATGCAAGGATCCAAATAATGGAGACATAAAAATATAGCCTATGACATATGAAGAGCTCTTGAATATTCAACATTCTAATTCTAACTATCTATCTCAAGAAAATGATCCTGGTCCTCACCAGGAGAACTTTATCCACTCTACCAAATAGACTCCTACTACTGCTAACTCTAATGGTACACATATTGATTGGGGGAAACTATCTGATGTCTCCCTTATCTTGGGTATGCCTCGAGGTATACCTATTTTAGATTGCTCCACCACTCTGGCTACTAAACAAGATCTGATTGTTGATGAAACACTTCTTGTGACAGAGGATAGCGATGAAGAAAATCTACTGCCTACTATATCTCTAGCTGATTACATGTCATATGCTACTACAAAGATACCAGTTGATGCTATACACAAATATGCTACTCCTACCAACTCTGAAAGAGAAGAAAGTTCTAATCCTCCAGATCAAGAAACTGATGATGATCCTTTCCACCCTCCTATGGAGATCATTCCTATGTCTCCTAGGCCATCTACTCCAAGCTATACTCCTATTGATCTAGCAAATCATGGGTATGAGAAACCCCATCCTGTTAAAGTCTCATGGAATATTGGTAGATCCAAAATTGAAATGGTTCCTATTCACGCACTCTTACCACATGAAAGGGGACCTAACTCTTGGAATAGACCATCTTAGTTAAGCTCACATAATATTCCTCCAAATTTATCTGACTCTTCTAAGATGACTCACAATTGACAATGCTCTATGGAAGATTACTTTCTTGATCTATTTGATGCATTCATTAATGATGAGGATGATACTGATATATTTTCACTTGAGCCCATGCCATCAACTTTTCTTCCCCCTTCATCTCCCAGAAAAGTGGCTCATCCACTTCCATTTCCACCTCTCCACCTGAACCAATCATATAAGCCTCTTTCATCCACCATTCCTGAGTCTTTTGGAAGTAACTTGGATGTGCAACATAAAAACAAAAATAATGAGAATCCACTTATATCTCAAGGTCACCATGTCCCATCTAATCAACATGTGACTATGAAGAAATGAAAGAAACAAAGGTGTTCAAAAGACCGCAAAGGTCCTAAAAAAGAAGAAGACAATCAAAAGCCAGAAAATAAAATAAAAAATGGATCTCAAAATCCATTCTATAGGCATTGTCATCAAAAGCACCTCAAAGTAAAGAAGAAAAAATTCAAAAGCTATGTGGATTCCAAAGAAAAGAAAAATCAAAGTTGTCATTCGAGCTTCCAAAATTCTCATACTTACCTCCATTCCATCACCCTTGCCTCTCATACTTTACCCTTTTCACTCCATCTTGCCTTTTCCCAAAGTGCATATTAGTACCTCCTTATTGTTAATGACATGACTAAGAAATATCTAGAAAGTACTCTTCCTAAGCGTTTAGAGAGTGAGAAATCTGACAAAGAGTTAAGATGTGTCCATGAGGATATTTGTGGGTCTCACTTAAGTGATCTTTCCTTGACTATGGATCTCCTGACAGTTGGACACTAGTAGTTGGCTCTCCTGTTACTGCTACAACATCTGGTTTTGATGCTATTGACTACTACTACAAGTGACTATGTTTCTAGAGATCATCATTGAAGGAGAACAACTCAAAGAGCCCATCAACACTCTTCATCTAAAGAAGTTCTACAGCTAACATTCTCTATGTGCTCATGTACATACTTATTGATCCTGAAAAGATCCTAAAAATGGTATATTCTCAAAAATCCTAAAAATTGCAAAATGTCCTAAAAAAATGATCATCTTAGTGAAAACCTGGCAAACAGGCACTTTGATGTATCTATTATCTTGGTCAAAACCTAGTGAACAGGCACCTTGATAATACTCAAAAAAATAGAAAATTTGAAAAAATATAAAAAATACAAAAATACAAAAAAATGAGATATTCAAAAATACGAAAAAAGAAAAAAAAAGAAAAAAAAGAGAAAAGTACAAAAAAATTGAAAAAGAAGAAAAATGTGCCATTGATGAAAACCTAGCAAATAGGCATCATGGTAGCAAAAATAGAATCTCTGCCAAGATGGTGAAAACCTAGTAAATAGGTGCCTCTTGTTTCCTAAAGCTACATCTCATCTCAACATTGCTTGGCTCTTAGTTTCTCGCTTTAGTCTCTTTGCTTTCCTGCCTTAGTTTGCTTTCCTACTTTAGTTGCTTCCTTTATTTCCTGCTTTGGTTTGCTAGCTCATGCTCTTGCCTTTAGTTTTTTTTGAGATTTTTCTCGACTCTCCATAGATTGGAACTAGTTCACACTTGGGGGCACCCACCTGGTCTAGAGGGCATTGTCCTATCACTTTCGGAAACTCTTTTTGTGCATCAGTCACTAGTGGTCCTCACTGCATCTGCCTGCTAATGCTTAGCTACTTTTGAGATTTCTCTCCTCGAGGATCTCTTGTGTATTAGTCACCAATTGTTCCCACTGTGCCTACCTACTAATACCTAGCTCTCATTTGACCTCTCTCTTTCAAGATTTTTCCTTTACATCAGTCACCAATGGTCCTCACTACATCTTCCTACTGATGTTTTGCTAGTATCTCTAAGATTTCTCACCTTGAGGATCTCTCTCATATTGGTCACCAGTGGTTCTCACTACATTTGCCTATCGATCTTCCGTTAGCTTCTTGATATCTTCTTGAGACTTTGTCTCTTGTGATGGTCACCAGTGGTTCTCACTATGTCTGCCTACTATCGCTATCTCATTGAGACTTCGAACATTATCTTTCTAATTTGACTCCAATTCTCTTGAACATGACCATAAAATCAAACTAAAACTGAATTTGTGTTCCTCTGAGGCATGTTGAGCTTTGTTTTCTTTGAGTGCTCATTTGTTTTCTTTCTTTTACTTTCTGCTTGCTAGTTTAGTTCCAATGATCCAATAAATTCATATAAGAGGGGTGTCCATCTGTAAGAGCCTTCATCTCGTATTGGATGGCCATGTGTACCTTGACTCCTTTTATATGGATGCTTTGGTGAGGTTGGTTCTTCTCCTTGTCTTTTGAGTAACTTCTTTTTGCTACAAGTAAAAATTGTAAATGCTCGTCCTGTTAAGTGAACGTAATGGTCATTGTGAGGAATCTTTGGAAAAAGAAGGAACTCCTACATGTTTGGTGTGTTTGTTGCAAGTAACATTCAGGTCATTCTAGAAATTGTGCTTTGATGCTTATGTTAACTTGCTAAATTAAAAGGAATAGGTTTTTAGGTCATTCTGGCTTCTTGTGCCTTAATGCTTACATCTCATTCCGAAAAATCTAAGACCTATGTCATATTCATATTCTCATAATTGCAATGTTAGTGAGGATTATATGATGTCTTGCGATCATCCCATACTTAAACAAGGTCTATGATGATAAATATGGTGATTCCAACAACCAAGTCCTAGGGTTTACATTTTCATTCTAGGCTTGCATCTTTAGCTTAGGCTTGCATTTTCATTCTACGCTTGAATTTGAGATGATATATTGTTACTCTCTTGATTGTCTTCATCAAAGGTTCTCATCTTTTGTCCTGGGTTCATCATGATTGCACAATTTTTTGGGATCAAAATAAAAATCTGACATCTCTGGATAGCTCGAAATCATGTTTTAAATTCTGAGACCCTTTGAGATCGGATGCTTGTGCAATCAGCCTTCTAGCATCATTTTCCTACTAGATCCTCATCTTTGCATCATGTTCTTGAGATCTTTTTTGTTTTCATCAAAGTCAACTCTAGTCAACCATGGTCAAACTAGGTCAATAGGACCTTTAGATCACTTTAAACTATTTCTGATCTACTTTATCTTCTAAATCATTGATGTTATCTTTATCTACAACCTCTTGCTATCAATCATCTTCTGACATGTCATCTTTCAATTTCACTCCCGAGGGGGCAGGATGACTGTATCATTTGACTCTTGTCAATTCTTGAATCAGTCTGATCTGAATCATTAGTTCTCATTGCTTGGGGCATCTCGGTGTCTCACATCTGGTTATCTTATCATCTATCTCTTAGGTATCTGAGCAATCTAACTCAGATCCTCAAGGGCCAAGCTTCATTCTAGAGATGGTTCTTGAAATCTTTTAGGTATTGGGGAAATCTAACCCTAATCCCTGGGAGTCAAGCTTCGTTCTGGAAATGGCTCTTGAAATCTCTTTTGGACCATTATCTGGGAAATCTAACCTGTGTCTCAGAGGGCTAACTTTTTCATTGGGGCAATCTAACCCTGATTCTGAGATAGTCCTAAGATCTTCATCAATTGGTATTAGGGAAATCTAACCCTAATTCCAGTTCTCTTTTAGACCGTCATCTTCGCAATCTAACTTAGACTTTGGAGTATCATCCTTTGATCTATTTGGTGTCTTAGCAACCTAACCTAGACTCTTAAATTCTTCACTAATCTGTCATATCAGACTATTCTTTGAATCAACGTGTTGTTCAAACATCAATTCAAAGAGGGGAAAATGTAATACCCCAAAATTGGCACCTAATAAATTCAATCAATTTTGGTGCATTTCTCAAATTTTTGCATCTTCAAAGTCCTACTTTGCTAGGCAATTTTCTCTCTCCTACCTGAATTAATTCAACTTGATGTCAATTGCAAAAACCCTAATTTGCAATAATCAAATATTAAAATTAATTCCTAAAGTCTTTGACTTAATTAGATAAATTACCCCTATGATAAATTAATTTAATTCTAAAGTCCTAAGTGCTTTCTAATTAAATTAAATCTACCCCCTTTAGCCAATTACCCATAAAAAGGAATTAATAATTGCTTGATTATTCGAATGGACACTCATTTTGAATTAATAATTCAAGATATTTGAAAAGTCCCCTATGTGGCAATTTCCATTCTTTTAATTAAGTAATTGGTGCATTTTTGTCTCAAATGGGAATGAAGAGTCGGGAGTTTCAAATCAAGAACCTCTTCATTCCTTCTCTAGGCTTCTCTATTTAAAGAACCTCTTTTTCTCATACAAGAAAGGACAATTTTGAGAGCATCTACACTATAGGCAATTTTAGTCTCAAATATTTCATTGTTTTCAAAGCTTTATTGCATTAATTAGTTTAATATTTCATTTTAGTATAATCTTGCATCTCATATTAGATTAAATTTGTTTAATTACTCTTAGATTAAGATTACCTTCATTTCAAATTTCTTGAGATTAATTGCATCTTCATATTTCCATTCCAAGTATTTTAGATTAAATTGCATTCATTCTAGTTTAATTTCAGTTTGCTCAATTCTCATGCTTTCAAATCCTCCATTGTGAGATTGGTCTATGGTTGTTGGTTGTCATTCTGAGATTAATTGAACACCCCATCCACATAGGAGGCAACAGGTCGATTCAATCAATGTTGTGAGATGGACAATTCATGTTCACACTTGCAATCTCATGATTGAGCAATGACTATGTTGCATTTGTGCCTAATTTATAGGTCACATTTAGACACACACAATTGGAATTAAGTTTTTTGAGCCTATTGCCATACATTGTGACAACACCAGTATAGTTAGTATGTCTAAGAATCATGTATTACATTCTAAGACAAAGCATATAGAAATCAAGTATCATGTTGTAAGAGAGAAAGTTGCTGAGAAGGAAGTTAGACTAGAGTACATAAGCACAAAGGAGCAGATAGGAGACATATTTACAAAGCCTTTGCCTAAGGATACATTTGAGTATCTAAGAGGTATGCTTGGGGTTATGCCCCAACCTACTTTTGAGTAATGATGCAGTTGGTTGCATCCGTCGAGTGGTATATGAGCCCTATCTTTCTTTTGGATTGGATGTTGGTACTTCCTCTATGGGGGGGTATGTGTATTTGAACTGAGTCATGAGGACTCTTGTGAATGTATTTTCTAAATAGTGTCTTTTGACATTAGATTTGTTGTTGTCATAGTGATGAAATTTTTGTCATTGATGTCAATGGGGGAGAAGTGTACATGAAAAACCCTGTGTACCATTTGTTGGAGAGAACTGAATAGGAAAACAAAGCAAGATTTATTAATGAAGAAGACTTGAAGCATTGTCAAAGCAACATTGTTGTAGTATTGGATTTTTGGAACATTGGATGTTTTTCGTCCATGTTTCCATCAATGCTAATGGGGGAGATTATTAGGAATGAATACTTGGCAGTCATTCTGTAGTAGTTGTTGTTGCATTGATGACTATGATTGTCATTGATGTCAACATAGTGATCTTCTGGAGACTCGCAAAGAAGCAAACCGTGTTTGGATTAGCGCATGTGGGATATTGTAGTTGAAGTTATGTGATGTTGAGGTTATATTCTTTGATATGTTATATGTCTATGCTTGAGAGTGCAGATAGTAATTCATTTATTCATGGAAGTTATGAGCATTTTGGTAGAAGCAGTATTCAGGAAGTGTTCCTGAGTAGTGGTTTGTGGAAATCGGATGTTATCTCCTAATCGGGATGGAATCTAGTTTTGCGTAGTTAAAGAGAAGTTTGAGACACATTGATAGTGATGTGTTTGATTGTGCAAACTTTGATGTCACGTGAGTGAAGAGTTATTGTATTTGGAAGCTAACAGTTTTGTGTAATTTTGATGTAGCATGTGGAAACTTTTATTTTGTAATTGTGTGCTGACTCATTTGTAATTATTTGAGTGTGGTATAAAGGAAGGAATGTTTTTCCTTGTTGTAAAGTAGTAGTAATGAAAGAGTATGTAGTTGAATGAAGTAGTAGCATGGTTGAATGTGAATGTAAGCATGAAGTGAAGAAAAGAGCTAATGAATTTGTGAAAGCAAAATTGTGAAGGAAGACATGCGAAGTACAAAGATCTGGAATTGAGATCTGGTGTAGCAGAGAGTGCGGTTTGGACTAGTGCGGTTTGGAATAATCTTGAGGTCATTTGGACAGTGTGTTCAGTGATCTTGCCATTGAAGTTGTTTGGGCAGTGGGTCCTTCTGTCTTCCATAACTCCTAACAGGGTTAGAATCTTTTAACAGGGATTCAAAATCTCCTAGCAGAGATTCATATGTACTGAATGTATTTCATAAGACTCCTAAAAAATTCCATCCTTTCACAAGGAATATTCATATTAGTGCATCTTTTGTGGGCATCATTCCCACTAGGGTTTACTCTTTGATCAAGAGGTTCCCTAGTCAACATATCTTGTGTTATTGCGTCATTGTGTATGAATATCTTTCTATGGTTGGTAGTTATATTTCTTACATGGTTAAATGTTGTTAAAGTTGATAAAATTTATAATTTTAGATAGCTGATTCACCCCCCCCACCCCATTCTCATTTATCTTGGTGGACTTTACTTTCTAACAATTGGTATCAGAGGTGATAGGTTTGAATCCCTTCAGGTAACGTTGAGGGGGAGATTGTTGGAAAAATGGCCAGTGCTCCCCTCAGGATTCATGACATGGTTTAACCACCTCCTGTGTCATCTATAAGTTAGTTGTATCAAGCATTAACATGTCGATCTTTTAGTGCAATGACAACCACTACTTGTAACAACTTGTGTGCATGAACTTGGCCATGTCTTTTTTGTGACTTGGTTTTATTGCATTTTATTTCACTAGTTTGAAGCTAGGGCATCTATTTATTACTTGTTTACTCAATGCTTGGCACCCATGAGTTTTTATATGGGCATATACATGATGTAAATTTGGTCACTATTCTATTCAATTATATATATTATAAACAATTACAACAATAATTAGTTTTGTTTCTTCCTTTTCCATATAAAGTTGATAATTTTAGAATTTCATATGAATCTAGTGATGATCAAAATGCCTTGCACACTCCTAAAATTTTGAGTTATAAGGTTATTGTCCTTCTCTACAATTCATTCCAAGAAGTCACCTAGGGAACTCCTAAATATATTTTTAGTTGCTATAAAGAATTAACTATTTGGAGATTAAAAGTAACATATTTGTTTCATGCATATGTGGTAAAAATTCATGAGATACTAAAGAAGACCTACTATTTGTCAGAAAAATCTTCATTATCCCCCACCAAAAACTAAGTAATAACTACTCCACCCTTAATTTTTTTAACAATGCACCATATTAGATAAACTAGGTTCTATCACACATGGCACAGACTCTCTTCAAACTCACAATATGTTGCATGCGTAGAAAAAAACTCATGAGATTCTAAAGAAGGCCTCACTCTTAATCAACCAAATCTTCCTTGTACCACACAAAAAATAGTGTGATAACTATGTCTAGTCCAACCTTAATTGTTTAAGAATTCATCATATCAGATAAAGTATGTTTATGAATTGTTGGGATTGTTCCTTTGGCGTATATTAAATAGAATAGATTTTTTAGCATATTATTATCATTCTATTTCTTTGTTGTAAACATGCCATTTGTTCAGTTTTGTAAATTATTTTTGTGTTAAATGCATTTTAAAAATTCTTATAGATTAGAATTATAGAATATTGGCTGACAAACAAAGTAGGTTGAGTTTTAAGATAAAGTATGTTCAGATAAAGAATAGAATTTATAATTAATACCCAATTGTCTAATTCAATAGTCTACTCTTAAAGCATAAAAAGTAGGTTCATTTACTTCAGATAAAGTATGTTTAATCTAGTTTAATACTTTATTGACTATGTTTACTCCAACCTTAATTGTTTAAGAATTCATCATATCAGATAAAGTATGTTTAAGAATTGTTGGGATTGGTCCTTTGGCGTGTATTAAATAGAATAGAATTTAATCTGTAGACATAGTTAATACACCATATTAGATAAAGTAGGTTCTATCACTAGAAAGGTCCTTGTACCACACAAAAAAAGGAATTCAATAAGGAATTCAATAGCTTAACTAAGTAAGACTAGTCCTGACATGATTGCTAGTCCCAAAAATTCTATATATACTTTATAGTTATATTAATATGAATTACTTCAAACCTTAAGTAATGCAATAACTTTATAATTTTTTACAATTAGAATCTTCATTGTCCCCCACAAAAAATTGAGTAACTACTCCACCCTTAATAGTGATGAAATAAAGAATTAATGTATACTTTAATTTATTACTATTCTAAATTAGGTTATAAGACAATAGTTATATTAATCTAGTCTGTATGGCATTCTTAGTTACTTTAGATTAAACCATCAATTCAATAGTAATTACAAATGACTTTATCCATTACTTTATATCAGTGTATTAAACTGATATTAATAGTTTACAATTAATCTTGTGTGATAAAACCTACTTTATCTAATATGGTGCAGTGTGAGTTTGAAGAGAGTAAGTGCCATGTGTGATAGAACCTACTTTACACAATATGGTGCATTGTTAAAAAAATTAAGGGTGGAGTAGTTATTACTTAGTTTTTGTGGTGGACAATGAAGATTTGTCTGACAAATACATACCATTGGTTCAATTTTGTAAATATTTTTACAAAAAAAGAAAAGAAAAAGAAATAGTCATTTGTAATTTTCATGAGCTGCGAAGAGGGCACCGTGCACGAAGAGGGAAGAGAGCGCTAGAATTTTTCTTGCAAGCTTGCGAGCAGTGAAGATGGCATCCATTTCATAGAGGTTGTCAGTTTTTTATTCATTTTTTTATTAGTATTTGGTAGATTAAATGTAGATAACACCTATGCATTAAACATGCTAAACTATTAAAGGTGTTATCTGTATTTAATATGCCAATTACTAATAGATTAAGAATATTATTACTATGCTTAATGTTTCATTTAAATGGATTTAACATAAAAACAAATTTATAAAACTAAACCAATGGCATGCTTACAACGAAGGTTAATAAACTAGGATTGGAGAAGTTTCCTATTGATAAACCATATAAGGCATCTTGGGTAAGTGATACTCAAAACAATATTGTAAGGGAGCAAGAAATAGTTGATTTTTCTATAGGGGAATATAGGGATCAAGTTGTATGTGATGTCATTCCTATGACATGTTGCCATGTAATTATTGGAAGGCCTTGGCAAGCCTCAAGGAACAAAATTAATTTTGGTTCATCTAATGTCTATGTGGTGCATAAGGATGGTGTAACATTTCATTTGAATCCTTTTCCAGGTGATGGCATGGAGAGGAATGTTTGTTTTGGTAAGAAGGAATATGTGAACTTGAAGGAGCAGAGGAAGCATCACCATGATGGGACATGTTTGCAGCATAAACCATCTCTTATGGTTATGAAGAATGTGGTTGTTCAAAGAAAAACTTAGAATTCTGATTGCAAGCAAACAATGAATGAAAATGAAGTGTTGATAGGTACACTATGGTGGAAAAAATGAAAAAAATATGTGACCCTATCCATGGAGGATAAGGGAAAGGGTCTGTGTTATCTCAAACAATAATTTATGAAACCTTTTGCAAGGGTAAAAGATGACTTCCCATAGTCAACAAGGAACAAGGTTGCCATGGATGGTAACAAGTATACAAAGTTGTTTTTTGATTCTAATAGTTTGATTGAAAGTGAACTTCATATGGAGGATAACAAGTTGCATGTCTCAAGGAGCAGGAAACCATCTAGGAGGATGGGAGGCTTAAGGACAAAGAGCATTGGCTCTTGGGACAAGAGATCTTTTGAAGGTGGGGTGTATGATACAAGAGCATCAATGAGAACCCCTAAGTGCATGGACAATAAGGGTATGAAGGAACACCAGAGGAATATACCACATGTCAATTGGGATATATTGAAAGCAATAATGAAGATTTTTAATGATCAATTTGATCTAATTTGTAAATCTCCTAAAGGTCCTGGTAAGGACCTTAGGAGAAAAATATTTTAAAATGAGCCATGATGAGCTCTAAGGATCAAAAAGGGTAGAATGGGATTTGAATAGGTTTATTTGATCCTTAAATTTCAAATCCATCAATTTGAATTGGTTTGGATAAGTAGTTTGCACTTTTTTTAAAGCTAGAAATTTAAATTTTAAATCCCAATGACTAGTTGTGGATTTGGTGGGAAAATAAGTTTAGAAGTTGTTTAGAGGTTTTTAAACCACCCAACTAATTGGTTTAGGTTTGGGAGGTTAGGGGAAGGTTATTAAAACTTATTTTGATCCATTTTTTGAAGAGATTTTTATGGTGTACAGACTGGTGTTCATGAAAATCTGGACTGTACCCATTTTTTAGCAATAAACAATGATTTTCTTGCTCTTTTGTGATCTTTATTGTATGGTTCTTTGATTTAAATCATTGGGAGGAATTTTTTAATGTTTATACATCACTTTTTAATCCTATTCAAGTCATTTTGAGTTGTTTTAAATCCCTCAAGGCTGACTGTACTATGACAGTCCTTGTTTGGGCAAGGGTTTCAAGGATGAAATCTTGATTCATCCCCATGACCATTAATTTTGTGGTTGGGGATGAATCCTATGGTTTTAATATAATGTATGAAAACTTATTAATATAGGAGAAAGAATTATTTTCAAGGGAAGCATTAGATGAAGTGATGTTTGCATGAGGTTTTATGAAGCAAATGGTGCCATGACTATAGAAATGATTGATCTACCTGAAGGAGAGGGGTATTTTATGACTTGTAAGGTTTTTTTGGGATGATATAAAGGTGATCCATCCATTAGATAAATTGGGAATTCCCTAGAGAGGTGTTTTTGAATATATTCTTGATTTGGAGGCCCTAGAGAGAGCCTAGTTGGGAGTTGGATGCTTGGAGGAGTCTTGTAATTGATCCAAGTTGATATTTATCAGTTTTGGACCATAATAAGTCACTTTTGAGAGTTTGGAGTCTTTTGGATAAGTCTAGTTAACACTTTCTTTGTTAAATGACCATATTTTTAGCCTAAAAAGGGGTCACTAGGGTGAGCAACAAGATAGTGATCCAAAACAAACCTATCCAATCTTCTAGTATGATGTGTAAAATAGAAAAGGGTATCCAAAAATGTTTTTTTTTTGGTTAGTACTTGGGAAAATTAAGAGAAAACGTGAAGAAATAGTCACAACAGGGCTAGTTGAGGGGCAATTAGGCCTAGTAGGCAGTTTGAACAATTTGGCTATTGAGTATTTTGTAGGAGTCCAAAAGTTGTTGAATCTTGTCAAATACATCTTGTTTACACCATTTAATCCAACCTACTCATTTGGAAATAAAGGTCTAATTCTGTAGACTGATAGCACAGATGCCCTAGCTTTAAACCAGCGTAATATAATGCAATAAAACAACATGTCAAATTGCATGTGAGAAATTAATAACTTGGATTAAATTGATATTTGTATGTCACCATTTAAGGTGAGTACATGTAACTATGAAGACTATGAGCTTTGACTGGTAGATTGTGAGGTGACCATAATCATGTGGCAGCTCAAAGTAAGAGGCATTTTTGTGTAAATGTAATGCATCACATAGTCACACCAAACGAAGCAATTAATGTTATATTTAGGAAATTCATTTTAATCTTTTTGATAATTTTTATAATCTAGTAAAAATATAAAACATATTAAGTAACATCTACACCAATAAAATATTGTACTAAAACTTGTTCATCTTTATTTTTCATTGCAAAAAAATTCAAGTTTCAAATAATGAATTATTTAAAATGCTACAAATATCAGGCATAGCCTCTATAACCAACTATATTCTTACTTGAATCATATTCACCCAAGAATCGATATGGCTCCACCCATTGAATCACCTAAACTATCAAAATGTACAACCACTGAGTACTCTATGCCCAAAAGATTAGTTATATAATCTGAATGTGTTGTGAGATATCCCCTATCCCAACTGCTCAAACACAACCCAATGAACATGTTTTCAAACTTTTCATTAACTAGAAATTATAAGATGGTACTGTTACCCAAATTCTCTATTCCATACAATTTTGGCCATAGGCTGGGCTCTATCTAGCAAATTTGTAGGACCTTGAGATTTTCATGGTGATGTGCCTCTTCCCCTGGTCTCTGCAAATTGTTATATCTTTGGTCTGATAGCCATTAAATTTGAAAATATGACCATTGGAGGCAAAAAACCTGGAAGCCCTATCTCCTGTTCTATTTTGTCGTTACTTTTCCAGTCACTTAAGTCTTCATTTTGCATGTGTGCTTTTTTATGAACGCTGGTCGCTAGGTCTCTTAAGCTCAATCAAATATTCTTTTCTATTTCCCAACCCCATGATGCCTTTTATTTCCTTATCTCCCGATCGGATGGAATATTCCCTTTCTATCTAGTGACTCAACAATTTCACTTCAGTCAGGAAATCTCTTAATGTAACCCAAGGTCAACAATTCTTCCAGAGATCTGGTGACTTAAGTGATTTTCCTAATTGCAACTTTATAACTTGTGTCAATGTCAGGTTAAGTTTCTTCCTGTAGTCAGGAAGTCTCGTGAGTTAACCATGGTCATACAAATCTTCACGAGACTTCAATTTTCTTCAGTCGGGAGGTCACCAGATTTAATCATGATCAAAGGTAGTTAGCTCAAGGTAAAGAATGATACAAATCATAAGGTGCCACATGTCTCTAGTGGGCCCAAGCTTCATAAGCTCAGTCACTTAGTCATGTGAAGCAGAACAAATATTCCAATCCATTAAGCGACAATGAGATTTTCCTTAGTCAGGTGATCTCGGAACAAAAGTGGAATATTCTAAGATGTCTGGCAACTTGGAGGAAAAGGTGCAGTCACTAGATCTCCAAATTTAAATACATGGTAAAATTTGAGTTAGGAATCCCTTCAATTAGATGTCTCATGATCAAACCTAGGGTTAGAAAAAGATCACGAGACTTAGATTTTTATAGTCACCCAATCTCCAGATCATCTGTGGTCAATGATAGGTTGATTTAATATCAAAATAGTTGGTGGTTGTCAGAGCTGATGAAGTAGCTGAGAGCAATTGAAAGAGTGACACATGGCAAGGTGGGGCCTAGTTCTTTAAGGATGTAGTCGCTTGATCTCCAATTTTTTGGGCGGTTAAGTCTTTATTTCGGCAATCCGGTAATCGGTTTGTGTTATGTCTAGCGGTCTCAGCTCTAAAGTAGTTAAAGTTTGAGCATGATCTATGGTTGTTTTAATACCACAAGGAAAAGGTGTTCAATGGTTAATCTTCATAGCTTTGTGACAACCATCAATTTTCCTTACAATGCAGTGCTTTTGGTCATGGGTCTAAGGTGCCTGACAGTCAAAGGCCAATAGTATGATGACAAGTGGTAGGATGGGCCCAGGTTTGTAAGCTTAGTCAGGTAATCTCCTAATGAGAAGGAATATGTTGAAGACATCAAGAGATAAAATGACCACTGTCAGATCAAAATAGGATCAACACTTGTCATTTGATCACTAGACTAAGCCAGAGTTAGTGAAAAGGTCGTGAGATACAGCAACTAAAGAGGACCTGAGGTTAAATGGCAAGGTTAAGGTTAAAGTCCAAGATGGTGCTCGGGTAAATTGAAAAATATCTACGGCCATGTTTTAAAATTGGATCAGATTTGATTCTCGGCCATAGATATAGATGTCACACCTTTAATAACCATTATCTTTTAAAGTTTTTTAAATTCAAATATCTGATCTGAATAGTTATGGAAAACCTGACTTGCAGAGAGGTAGATGGATCGACCGACCTTCTAGAGGTAGTTATGGTGATGGAATTATATGCAGGGATAGATATTTGATCGATCAAGATATTTCAACGATGCATTTTTTATCAGATATGATAGAATTAGGGTTTTCCATTATTCTATAAAAAATCTATGGAACCCTAATTAGATTTTTTGCTCCTGCTTGTGTGCAATAGAGGAGATGTATATATTAGTTTTTGGAGCTTTTAGAGCTTAGAGTTTTCAATTGTAAAAAGGTTTTTTTTCCCTTTCTTAGGAGTTATCCATGGCATTTTTTCTGCCCTCTGACTCTTATAGTTTTTAATCTTTCATTGATTTATCACACTTAATAGAGGCTTTATGTGGCATTTGTTTTGCCCTCAGGTCTTTCCCTTGTCTATATTTCTCTTATTGGGTATAATATATTGGCTTTGTTAGAGAAATATTGGAGTTCCAAAGCCCTTATTTCTTTCATCTTATTTTTGTACTATTGTGTATGATTTGACTTGAGTGAGTTTGTGGGTATACTCCAACCCCATGTCATTCTGTCTCATTCATGTGCCCTTTTATTGAAGAGAATATTTTCTTGCAGGTCATAGTCTATGTCTTTTGTTCAAACCCCCCTGTGAAACACTTATGCAAGCCTGTTTAGGAAGATTGTGTTCTATTAGATCTGAGAGCTTTCATGCTAATTTGGTCAATATATTATGTTAATTTCATTTTGGTGTATCACCTAGTAGGTAGTTTGATTTCACTTATTTCCCTTCAGCATTCCTTCTATCCCTTTTCCCTCAAAGTTTTAATTTTCCATGTCAAGAAGCAAATTAAGGTGATTATCCAAGAGGAACCAGCCTAGAACCTAGAGGTCTCATCTTAGTTAGCATAGGTCCCACAACCTGGAGATGATTCCCATGTTATACTAGGTTATCAAGACCAAGAGAGCTTGAACTAAGGGTGAAAACTTAGTGTATAGCAGTTCTAGCATGCCCGGTGGGACTATCAAGTTTAGATTTATGTTCAAGGTGCTCCTATAAGTTCAAAATCTCAGATTCAAAGACACCTCACCTTGGGTATAACATTTCTAACTATTACTAAAAAAGCTTTATCTACAAAGATTGTGCTATCTCTGATATACTGATTGCATAATACAAACTTATAAAAGTTTTTCTATCAAGTATATCTAGTGACTCCACTGATTTCATAGATTTAGGCTAGTCTTATTCAAAGTTTATGAGAAGGATTGAGACAAGGAGCTCAAATCCCATTGAATTTTCAAAGTTTCCCTTAAAAAGAAGCTACAAAGGTAGATCAACTCAGAGAACATCCCCTTCAAGAAGAGTATAGTTTACACCACTTGATACTTCAGAAAGGAGACCTTTTCCCTTTCATCTTAGAAGAAGAGGAAGATCTCTAACTAGAGATCTAGAAGAAGATTCAGATCCAGCATCAAATACAACTCACACAGTTGCTACTCAGCCAATTCTAGTCCTACAATGGCTAGGCAGTGTTCCTTTGCACCCTTCAACCAAGGAAGTCCATTGAACTTTGCTCAACATCACGGTGTTCCCTTGGTGGCACTAAAGAGTCTACCTGATTTCACAAGTGAAGGACAAATGACAAATTTTGAACATATTAGAGATGTGACCATTATTTGTAGCATACATAATATAACTCAAGAAGATGTGGCCACTAAGTTATTAGCAGACTCCCTCAAGGGAAAAGCTCTTGAATGTTTTAGAACTCTAGCTGTTGGTTCTATTAATTCATGGGATATATTAAGGGATGCATTGAGTAGACACTTTGAGGATAAATCAGACAACTTGTCTTTGGTTGAGCAGTTGACAACCATAAAAAAGACCCTCAAGAGAAAATGACAGACTATAATAACAGATTCCTCAAGACATGGAATAGAATTCTAGTCTCAATAAGGCCATCAGCTGATCATGCTTTCTTATACTTCTTGCAAAGCTTGAATAGCCAGATCTCTATCATGATCCAATCTATGGGAGGTACCTCTTTATCCCAAGCCTTTGACATAGCTGTCAGAGCTAAAAATTGTTTAATCCAAGTAGGCATGATAGCAAGGATGCCACCCATGCCCATCTTCCCTAACCTTCAGCCCACTACACCTATACAAGTACCTCCTTTTACCCCTATTCCTACCATATTAGCACCTCAAGTTAGTGCTAGCAGTGAGGAGATAAAGGCAAGTTTCTCTCAAGAACTACAAGAGATGAAGAATAGTTAGCAAAGTAGTTAGCAAGAAATGACAAATCTACTACAGACTTTAAATAAGGATGTGACAAACCTAAAGAAATAGGGGCAAGGAATCAGACCACCCTTCCAACCACAAGGTTACAGTCCTAATCAACAATATTAGAATAAAGGATAGCCTTATCAGCAAAATAGGCCACCATACCAAGGAGGTAATCAAGGAACTTACCAAAAGAAAAATTTTAATCAAATACCATTCCAACCATACAACCCTGCACCTCTTAATTCTAGAAATCTAGTCAAGGATGTGGTTCCTAGTCAGAATAATATGGTCATAGACAATGAATGGTTCTTTCCTTGTAATCAGCCTCACAATTAGGTTTTATGTTCAAATGGATGGATGAACCAAGCTCTAATGGTTTAGAATGCCTCACATGCCTAATCAGAGGCCTCTTCTAGTGGATCAGTTCCTGAACAAGAATCACAAGTTGATGAGACTACTCTTTTCAATTAGGAGTAGCAGGACTTCAATGGAGTCAATGGTGAATCTTCCATTTCTGCGAACACAAGGTCAAAGAGAAGAGCCCAAGACATGGAGTGAGAAAATTCTAGGATTAAAGCTACTACATCTGTAGAACCATTATAGCCATCTACTCCTATCATATTTAAAAAGGCTCCCATCATTCCTATCAAAGAGGGCCAACTTTCCAAAGAGGTGGAGCCTATCATAGTGAAGGCACAATAAAGAGTACACATAGTGACACCTTTCAACATTGTAGATAGCATGAAGAAGGTGAATGTTACTATGTCTATGTGGGAATCTTTGGCTATTCCAAGACAACTTGAGATTTTGAAGAAAGCCATGAGTGAAGTGATTGCTCCCTAGCCTGCAAATGATACAACAAAGCCAGTGTTGGTCAACACTGATCTAGAAAAGGAGGCTCCAAGTAGAAATTCCAAAGAAAATACCATTCAAGGTGGGAACTTAAAGCCACCTACCTTTTATGTATCTTTAATTATTGGAAAAATTTTAGTGCATAATTGTATGGTAGATAGTAGAGCTACTAGTACTGTAATGCCCAAAAAGGTGGTTGACCAATTAGGACTTAAATATGAACCCTTCCAAAAGAAGGTTACACAACTTGATGGGTCCTCAGTCAATACAATAGACATAGCCAAGGATACTAGTATTATCCTCCATGCAAGTCCCAATTTCTCCATCCTACTTGATATATATATCATAGATCTTCCTGCTTTATTTTCTATATGTCTGTCAAGGGAGTTTACAGCCAAGATAGGAGGCTACCTTTCTTCTGACTAGTCTCACATGCTCTTCCACAAAAGATATGGGACCAGGGTGACCATCAAATCTAAATCATTGGTAGCTCACCATATAGAACCATATGTGTGCAATGTGATCAATGTAAGTTGCCTTGCATTTGATAGCAATGGCTTCCCAATTATCAGAGAAACAAACACTAAGATAGAAAATATCCTTGATATTTTACTAAATGAACTAGAATCAGAAAAGGCATTAGAGGCCCAAGAAAATGTTACTTGGGATGCTGGTTTGGGAAGTTATCTGATACAAGAAAGTAGATTCATAGAGACAAACCTTTTAAAGGAAGACACTGATTCGGGGGATCAGAGCAACCAGGTTTGGGAATTATTTTTTTATGGTGCTAGAAGAAAACATGGCTCTGGTGGTGGTGCTATGCTAGTGTCCCCAAAGGGAGAAAAATACTATACATCTTTTAGATTTAGTTTCTCCTACACTAGCAACACTGTAGAGTATGAAAGCCTTGTAAATGGACTGGAGTGGGCTAGGAAAAGAGGGCTCAAAGCCTTAAAAGTTTATGGTGACAGTGAGTTAGTAGTTAGCCAAGTGAGAGGGATAAGTGCAACCAAAAATGACACCATGAAAGCATATAAACATAGAGTTTGGGATGCAATTGAAGACTTTTGAGCTTTCAATATTGTTGCCATCCCTAGAAAGTTAAATCAAAATACAGACAGATTAGCTACTGTTGGGTCTTAGTATGACATTCCTAATAGTATTTGAAAGGAGGAGACCCAATAGCATATCAAAGTAATTGTTAGACCTTCTATCCCTGATAATGATACTAACTGGCAAGTGTTTGACAATGATGAGAAAATTTTGCAGTTCTTGTTTGAAGAGGATGTCTTCTCAGAACATAACCAAGATAAATTATTGCAGAACTATGGTGACCAAGTGATACAACTTAGATCTAATAAGATTCCTAGAGGTCTTGTCACCTTAGAAGATATTTTTAACAAGGATGATCAAGTTAAAAAGAACAAAGCTAGTTTGGTAGTTCAACAAGAACATTGTGTTGAATTAGAGTTGGAACCAGGTAAAAGCTTACAATTTGGAAAAGTAATACTGATTTTGGAGAAGCGGCCTTACACACAATTGTTTAAAGAATTCAATGATGTGTTTGAATGGCAATATAAAGACCTCAAAGGTTTTAATCCAACCCTTTCTTAGCACACTATTGAACTAGAACCTAATGCCAAACCAGTAAGACAAAAGAAAAGGCCTGTTAATCCCAAGCTTGAGCCACTTATGCATAGAGAAGTGCTCAAATTGATAGAAAGTGGTATCATCTACCCCATTAAACATACTAGTTGGGTTTCCAACCTTGCTCCTATCAGGAAGAAGAATGGGGAATTAAGGTTATGTGTTGACTTCAAGGATCTTAACATGGCCTCTTTAAAAGACCACCATCCATTACCCTCTATGGAGAAAATCTTACAATGTGTCTCCGGACCTGAGAGATTTTCATTACTGGATGGCTATTCAAGATATAATCAGATCCTAGTTAATGAAGAGGATCAATACAAGACTGCATTCACAACCAAGTGGGGAACCATGGAATATCAAAAGATGCCCTTTGGTTTGTCGAATGCAAGAGCTACATTTCAAAAGGCAATGGATTTGGCCTTTAAAATCCTCATGTACAAGTTTGTACTGGTCTACTTAGATGACATAACAATTTAATCCAAACATGTAGCAAATCATATCAAACATCTGAGGAACATTTTTGAAAGGTGTAGAGAATTTGGGATATCTCTTAATCCCAAGAAATGTGTGTTTGTAGTTCATGAGGGGAAATTTTTAGGATACATAGTATCCAAGGAAGGAATCATAGTAGACCCTAAAAGGATTGCAGCCATCCTAGAGCTACCCTTGCCACATCATAAAAAAAGCCTTCAATCTTTCATAGGAAGGATCAACTTTGTTAGGTGTTTCTTGCCTAATATTGTAGAATTACTAAAGCCTTTGATAGCCATGTTAAAGAAGAGTTCAATTTTCAATTGGACTAAACAAGGAAAGGCCAATTTCTAGGCTATCAAAGAGGCCTTGACAGAAGCTCCTACCCTATTGAACCCAAATTTCAGTAAGGATTTTATCCTTTATGCTTATGGAGGTCATGATGCTATATTTGCAATGCTAACTCAAGAAAATTTAGAAGGATTGGAGCAACCTATTGATTTCTTCAGTAAAGGTTTAGAAGAGTATGAACAGAGGTACTCTTTTGTGGAAAAACATGTTCTTGTTGTGGTAAAGAGTCTTAAAAAATTCAGATATTTATTGACCCGTAGCAAGGTACACTTGAAAGTTACTCATCCAAGTGTCAAAGAATTTTTTCTTTCCAAGGACCTAAATGAGAAAAGAGCTAGTTGGATTACCAAAGTAATGGAATAAGACATTGATATCCAAACCACCAAGCTAATTAGAGGAAGAGGTCTTTGTGAGCATTTGGCAGAGGATGAGAGTTCAAAGAAATCAGAGTAAAAGGGTGCGTCTCTGGTTGTGCATTCTACAGAAGAATATGTCGAGGCAGCAGGTTGGTTGCCTAACATGATTCATTTTTTGAAAATAGGACAATGTCCTATAGACCTATATTCACCAAAAAGAAGATATTATAGATTACAATCTATTCCCTTTGTACTGATAGATGAAGTTCTTTTCAGAAAAGATCACAATGGTGTCCTTTTAAGATGTATTGATTCAGAAAAGATAGCTGATGTCCTATTTGAATTTCATGATGGACCTTCTGAAGGTCCCTTTTCTCCTAGGACTACTACTTTTAAAATCATGAGGTTCAGATACTATTGGCCATCTATCTTTAAGGATAGTCATAATTATGTAAGAAAATGCATCAAATGTGCCATGTTTGTAGGCAAAGAAAGGCTTGTAGCTCTGCCTCTTCAACCAATTAGAACAGAACAACCTTTCATGACATGGGGCATAGACTTTATTGGCATGATTAATCCTCCATCTAGTGTAGGGCACAAGTGGATAATCACTACAATAGATTATTTCACTAGATGGACAGAAGTAGTTGCACTGAAAGAATCAAATGAGAGTGTTGTCTTAAGTTTTTCTGATGATATAATTCATAGATTTGGCACTCCAGACTCCATAATATCAAATAATGCATTGGCATTCACAAGCCTTAAATTCTTAGAATGGGTGATTAGAAATGGCATTTATCTAAAAACAAGTTCAAATTACTACCCTCATGGAAATGGTTTAGCAGAATCAACTAATAAGAACTTGATTAGGATAATCAAGAAAACTCTATAGGATAACCAAAGAGATTGGCATACTAAATTAAAATCTACCTTATGGTTAGATAGGATTACCCCAAAAAAGATCATTGGGAATTCTCCTTACATGCTAATATATGGAAGAGAGGCTAAGCTGTCCATTTCAATTGAATTGCCAACTTTGGACCTAGCCACTCAGTATGTCCTATTTGAGGAAGGAGATCCTCTACAAATTAGATATGCTCAGCTAATGGAGTTAGAGGAACTCATAGACAAATCCATGAAAGATGTGGAGTTCCATTAGATACAAACAAAGAAGATTTTTGATAAAAGAACTAGGGCCAGAAGCTTCAAAGTTGGAGATGTAGTTCTCAAATGGGATGAATTCAGATCAAAGCCTGACAGACATACAAAATTTGATTCCTTCTGGGGGGGTCCATTTATCATTACTAAGTGCAAGGGGCCTAATGATTTTTAGCTATCAACTCTTAGAGGAGATGCCTTACCTATATCAGTTAATGGATTCCATTCGAAGCCTTGTTTTGAGGTTAGTCCTTCCTTATAAATCTTTGTGAATATGTTTCCCCTATTTTTCTGTCCCTGCTTTCTAGGTTAGTTTTCCTATTTTCCAAGAAGTGCTCGAGAATAGTTTTTTCTCTCCCTTAGTCTATCTCTCTATCAAGAATTTTTTTGTGTTCATAAGATGCTCCATGCCCAATGGATTATGTCAAGGTCACTGATCTAATGTCTAGCAGGCTGACATCCAACATAAATCTCCAAAATTTTACCCAAATTTCCTGTTCCATACAATTTTTTCCACAGGCTAGGCTCTATCCAAAATTTTTGTAAAACCTTGAGATTTTCATGGTTTTGTCCCTCTTCCCTTAGTCTTTGCAAATTGTTATATCTCTGGTTTGATAGCTATTAAATTTGAAAAAAAGCTAGAAGCCCTATCTCCTGTTCTATTTTGCCGTTACTTTTCCAGTCACTGAAGTCTTCATTTTGCATGTGCACTTTTTATGAACACTAGTTGCTAGGTTTCTTAAGCTCAACCAAATATTCTTTGTTTTTTCCTAATCTCATGGTACCTTTTATTTCCTTATCTCCCAATCGGATGGAATATTCCCTTTCTATCTAGCAACTCAACAATTTCACTTCAGTCGGGCAATCTCTTAATGTAACCCAAGGTCAACAATTCTTCCAGAGATCTGGTGACTTAAGTGATTTTCCTAACTGCAGTTATAACTTGTGTCAATGCCGAGTTAAGTTTCTTCCTTCAGTTGGGAAGTCTCATGAGTTAACCATGGTCATACAAATCTTCACGAGACTTCAAGTTTCTTCAGCCAGGAGGTCACCAGATTTAATCATGATCAAAGGTAGTTAGCTCAAGGTAAAGAATGATAAAAATCATAAGGTGCCATGTGTCTCTATTAGGCCTAGGCTTCATAAGCTTAGTCTCTTAGTTGCGTGAAGAAGAATGAATATTCCAATTCATTAAGTGACAATGAGATTTGCCTTAGTCGAGTGATCTTGGAACAAAAGTGGAATGTTCTAAGATGTCTGGTGACTTGGAGGAAAAGGTGCTATCACTAGATCTTCAAATTTAAATACATGGTAACAACTGAGTCAGGAATCCCTTCAGTTGGGAAGTCTTGTGATCAAACCCAAGATTAGCAAAAGATCACGAGACTTAGATTTTTATACAGTCACCTAATCTTCAGATCATCTATGGTCAATGATAGGTTGAGTTAATATCAGAATAGTTGGTGGTTGTCAGAGTTGATGAAGCAATGGAGAGTAAGTAAAAGAGTGAAACATGGCAAGGTGGGGCCTAGTTCTTCAAGGATGCAGTTGTTTGATCTCCAGTTTTTTGGGTGGTTAAGTCTTTATTTTGGCAATCCGACGAGCAGTTTGTGTTATGTCTAGTGGTCTCAGCTCTGAAGTAGTTAAAATTTGAGCATGATCTATGGTTGTCTTAATACTATAAGGAAAAGGTGCTCGATGGTTAATCTTCACGGCTTTGTGACAACTACAGATTTTCCTTACAACACAACACTTTTGGTCTTGGGTCTGAGGTGCCTATCAGTCAAAGGCCAGTAGTATGATGAAAAGTGGTAGGATGGGCCCAAGTTTGTAACCTTAGTTAGGTAATCTCATAATGAGAAGGAATATAAAGAAGACATCAGGAGGTAAAACATCCACCGTCAGATCAAAATAGGATCAACACTTGTCCATTGATCACTGGACTAAGCCAGAGTTAGTGAAAAGGTCATGAGATCCAGTGACTAAAGAGGACTTGAGGTTAAATGGCAGGGTTAAGGTTAAAGTCCAAGATGGTGCCCGAGTAAATTGAAAATTATCTACAGCAACATTTTAAAATTGGATCAGATTTGATTCTTGGCCATAGATACAAATCTCACACCTTTACTGACCATTATCTTTTAAAGTTTTTAAACTTCAAATATTTGATCTGTATAGTTATGGTAAACCCGACTTGCAGAGAGGTAGATGGATCGACCTTCTAGAGGTAGTTATGGTGATGGAATTGTGTGCAGGGATAGATATCTGATCGATCAAGATATTTCAACAATGCATTGATGGTCAGAAATGATAGAATTAGGGTTTTCAATTATTCTATAAAAAATCTATGTAACCCTAATTAGATTTTTTTTCCTACCTATGTGCAATAAAGGAGATGTATATATTAGTTTTTGGAGCTTTTAGAGCTCAGAGTTTGCAATTGTAAAAAGTTTTTTTTCCCCCTTTCTTAGGAGTTATCTGTGGCATTTGTTTTGGCATCTGACTCTCATAGTTTTTAATCTTTCATTGATTTATCAGACTTAATAGAGGCTTTCCATGGCATTTGTTCTACCCTCAGGTCTTTCCCTTATCTGTATTTCTCTTATTGGGTATAATATACTAGCTTTGTTAGAGAAATCTTGGAGTTCCAGAGCCCTTCTCTCTTTTAGCTTATTTGTGTACTATTGTGTATGATTTGATTTGAGTGAGTTTGTGGGTATACTCCAGCCCCCTATCATTCTATCTCATTCATGTGCCCTTTTGCTGAAGAGAATGCTTACTTGCAGGTCATAGTCTGTGTCTTTTGTTTAGACCCCCCTGTGAAACACTTGTGCAAGCCTATTTAGGAAGATTGTGTTCTATTAGATCTGAGAGCTTTCATGCTAATTTGGTCAATATATTATGTTCATTTCATTTCGGTGTATCACCTAGTAGGTAGTTTGCTTTCAGTTATTTCCCTTCAGCATTCCTTCTATCCCTTTTCCCTCAAAGTTTTACTTTTCCATGTCAAGAAGAAAATTAAGGTAATTATCCAAGAGGAACTAGCCTAGAATGTGGAGGTCTCATCTCAGTTAGCATAGGTCACACAACCTGGAGATGATTCCCATGTTATACTAGGTTATCAAGACCAAGAGAGCTTGAACTAAGGGTGCAAACTTAGTGTATAACAAGTACTAAGTTGAATCTATGTTTCATGCATGCATACAAGTGTTGGAGTTTCTTATTTTATGTCTCAGAGATGACATTTTCTAATTTCACCATAAATCTTGTCATTAAAAGTTCTATAAAACATAAATAAACCATATATTAAAATTTTTATATTTTGAAAATTTCATAAATATCTCTGAGGTTTGAATCTCTCCATTTCCATCCACCTAGTAGCATGAAAAATGATGCTTCAAACCAATTTATATAAGAAAGGTATGGATAAAACTGACTTTATATATTACTTTATATCAGTGTATTAAATTGATATCAGCAATTTACAATTAATCTTATGTGATAGAACCTATTTTATCTAATATGGTGCATTGTGAGTTTGAAGAGAGTCTGTGCCATGTGTGATAGAACGTACTTTACACAATATGGTGTATTGTTAAATAAATTTAGGGTGGAGTAGGTATTACTTAGTGTTTTGTGGGGGACAACAAAGATTTGTTTGACAAATACATACCATTGGTTCAGTTTTGTAAACTTTTTTACAAAAAAAGAAAAAGAAAATGAAACACTCATTTGTAATTTTCATGAGCTATGAAGAGGAAAGAGGGCACTGGAATTTTGCTTGCGAGCTGGGAAGAGGGCATCCATTTCATATAGGTTGTGAGTGTTTTATTCATTTTTTATTAGTAATTGGTAGTTAAATGCAGATAACACCTATGCATTAAACATGCTAAACTGCTGAAGGTGTTATCTGCATTTAATCTGCCAATTACTAATAGATTAAGCATATTATTACTATGCTTAATGTTCCATTTAAATACATTTAACGCATAAAAAAATTTACAAAACTGAACCAATGGCATGTTTACAACAAAGGTCTAATAGAACTCCCAACAATTCTTAAACATACTTTATCTGATATGATGAACTCTTAAACAATTAAGGTTGGAGTAGACATAGTTATCACACAGTTTTTTGTGTGGTACAAGGAAGATTTGGCCAAGTCAAATCTTCCTTTGTGCTAGCAGTCTACAAAATTAGACCTTTATTAAGAATTCATCATATCAGATAAAGTATGTTTAAGAATTGTTGGGATAGGTCCTTTGGCGTGTATTAAATAGAATAGAATTTTCAGCATATTAATATAATTCTACTTCTTTGTTGTAAACATGCCATTGGTTTAGTTTTGTAATTTTTTTTTTGTGTTAAATGCATTTAAAATAAAGGTCTAATTCTGTAGACGGCTAGCATGGATGCCCTAGCTTTAAACCAGTGTAATACAATGCAACAAAACCAAGTAACAAAAAAGACATGGCCACAAAAAAAAATTACAAAAATGAACCAATGACATGTTTACAACAAAGAAATAGAATCATAATAATATGCTAAAAATTGTATTCTATTTAATACACATCAAGAAACTAGTATTTAATGGAATATTTATGACACGGTATAAATATCCATCAAGACATAAATAAAATTCAACTTTTCTCTAATGTTGTAGTTGCAAGTAATGAATTTTAAATTTTATTTTCATCATAGAAGCTTACAGTATAGTTTCTTTTAATGTAGACAATTTGTGGTTTTCAAAAAATGTTATGTACCAATTTTCCTAGGCAAGGCATTTGTGGATAGGTTTCTTATTAAGTTTGGACTGCAAATTAGCTCATGTTCTTAGTCATCCTTTATCATATATTCAATTAAAGGCACTCAAAATCAGCAAAAATTACTCTTCATCTATGTATGATTTGTGACAAAAGTTTATGTTAAGTTGGAGAGTATTTAAATTACCACAAACATCATGGTTGCTGGTTGTTGCCAGTGGGTCCCTACTCATTATCTTTTTTGACCGAGTGATCAAATTTAAGGAAGAATTAGCGTAGGCAAAGAGAAAGAGAGAAAAAATGGTGCATTATAATTTAGGAACAATTTGGCCCTTGGCTAGATCAATATTGCTCACAATCTCAATGCCAAAGTGGCCAAAGACTATGTTAGGCTGATAAAATATGGGGATTTTCTTTACCACTACAAATCTTTGAAGGTTGTTGCACTTGGATGGATGTGTACCATTGTTAAGAGAATTGGAGTGATTTTGGCTTACCTCGAATAGATGAGGCAACATATGGAAATTTTTTCATCTATTGACCCCAATACCAGGACTATTTTGATCTATGGGTACCCTAATGTTGGCAAGAGTTCTTTTATTAATAAGATTACTAGGGAGGATGTGGATGTGCAACCTTATGCTTTTACTATTAAGTCTCTATTTGTTTGGCATACTAATTATAAGTACTTGAGGTATCAGGTTATTGATACCTCTGGTATTTCGAACCACCCCTTGGAGGATAGGAACACCATTGAGATTCTTAGTATTATTGCCTTGGCTCATTTAAAGGTGATTGTTTTGTTTTTCCTTGATGTTTTGGGGTCCCGTGGTTATAGTATTGTGCAACAAGTAGTTCTATTTCACAACATAAAACCTATGTTTGCCAATAAGCCTCTTATTGTAGTTTGTAATAAGATTGATTTACAACCACTAAGACACTACCGAAGGAGGATGAAAAATTGGGTGTGGAGATGAGATCTGAAGCTGGGAAAAATATGGGTGGGTTCTTTTGGAATTAAGAGGGGGGGGATGATGGTGTGCTACTCTTTATGAGTTCTTTGAAGGAAGAAGGGGTGATTGTGGTGAAGAATGTAGTATGCGAGAGGTTGTTGGAGCAGAGAGTGGAAATTAAGATGAAGTCAAATAAGATCAATAGTTGTCTCAATAGGATTCATGTTTCAATTCCCAACCCAAAAGATGAGAAATAGAGGCCCCCTTGTATTCCTCAAGATTTTTATCATATATTCAATTAAAGGCACTCAAAATCACAAAAAATTAATCTTCATATATGTATGATTTGTGAGAAAATTTTATGCTAAGTTGGAGAGTATTTAAGTTACCACAAACATCACGACTGCTGGTTATTGCCAGCGGGTCCCTACTCGTTCTCTTTTCTAACTTAGTGATCAAATTTGGGGAAGAATCAACATAGGAAAAGAGAAAGAGAGAAAAAATGGTGCAGTATAATTTTAGGAACAAGTTGGCCCTTGCACAGATCAATACTTCTCACAATCTCATTGCCAAAGTGGCCAAAGACTATGTTAGGATGATAAAATATGGGGATTCTCTTTACCGCTACAAATATTTGAAGGTTGTTGCACTTGGACAGATGTGTACCATTGTTAAGAGAATTGGACCAAGTTTGGCTTACCTTGAACAGGTGAGGTAGCATATGGCAAGGTTGTCATCTATTGACCCCAATACCAGGACTATTTTGATCTGTGGGCACCCTAATGTTGACAAGATTTCTTTTATTAATAAGATTACTAGGGAAGATGTGGATGTGCAACCTTATGCTTTTACTACTAAGTCTCTATTTGTCAAGCATACTGATTATAATTACTTGAGGTATTAGGTTATTGATACCCCTAGTATTTTGGACCACCCCTTAGAGGATAGGAACACCATTGAGATGCTCAGTATTACGACCTTGGCTCATTTGAAGGTGGCTATTTTGTTTTTCCTTCATGTTTTGGGGTCCTATGGTTATAGTATTATGCAACAGGTAGCTTTGTTTCACAAGATAAAACCTATGTTTTCCAATAAGCCTCCTATTTTAGTTTGTAATAAGATTGATTTGCAACCACTAGAGACACTACCGAAGGAGGATGCAAAATTGGTTGTGGAGATGAGATCTGAGGCTGGGAAAACTATGGGTGGGTTCTTTAGGAATCATGAGGGAGGTGGGGGATGATGGCACACTACTCTCTATAAGTGCTTTGAAGGAAGAAGGGGTTATTGTAATGAAGAATGCTGCATATGAGAGGTTTTTTGAGTAGAAAGTGTAAATTAGGATGAACTTGAAGAAGGCCAGTAGTTGTCTCAATAGGATTCATGTTGCAATGCCTAAGCTGGAAGATGGGAAAGAGAGGCCCCCTTGTATTCCTCAAGCTATTTTGGATGCCAGGACATGTGCTTCCAAGGAGGCCATGAAGCTAGAGAAGGTTATGGAGAATGAAAATGGTGGGGTTGGAGTTTACTCTACAAGCTTGAAGAAGCAGTATATTTTGACAAATGAAGAGTGGAAAGAAGATGATATTCCTGAGATCGTGGATGGACAAAATGTTGCAGACTTTATTGATCCAAATATCTTGCAGAGGCTTGAAGAACTGGAGAGGGAAGAAGGGATTAGGATGGAAGCTGAGGGTGATGAGGATGATGAGATGGGGGAAGTGAAGTTGAATCCTAATAAAAAGGAAGCTCTAGCTGTAATTAGGAAGAAGAAGAAGATGCTTATCGTCAAACACATATTGAAGAAGAGTACTGCAGAGAGAAGGCTTACAGTACCAAGGAAGTTTGACAAGAACAAGGAATATGGCTTAAATAGAATGGAAAGACATCTTTCTAGCCTAGGTTTGGATCCTTTGACAATTATCTTGATAATAAATGAAGCAGATGAGAGCTGAGCAATTAGCTTCCCAAGAAAAATCTCATAAATGAACTATGTGTACCCCAAATCCTGTGCCCTCTACACGTACCTAAATGATATATTTGAAACAATAAGGGTAAGGCTTAAATTAACTTATTTAAGCCTTATCCTTGTTGTTTCAAATATATCATTTGGGTACACATAGAGGGCATAGGAATTGGAGTACACAAAGTTCATTTATGAGATTTTTCTTGGGAAGCTAATTGCTCATCTATCATCTACTTCATTATTATGAACCTAATTGTCGTAGGATCCATGCCTAGGCTAGAAAGATGTCTTCCCAAACACATAAAAAACATGCACATAAACACAACATCTAAGAAGCATAAATGTAGATATCACAATAGCTCAAAAACATAAATGTAGGCATCATGGTCACAATATTTTGGAGACAACATAATTGAGTTGTATACCCAGACAATGCAAGCATCGTCTGGGTATACAACTCAATTATGTTGTCTCCAAAAAATTGTGACCATGATACCTACATTTATGTTTCTAAGCTATTGTGTCCTAGGACCCCTTATGACCCTTTATGACCCTTTACGATCCCTAAGAATACACATCTTAGAGGTCTTAAAATGTTGTAAAGGGTCATAAGAGGCTCCTAGGAGGGGCCAGATGAGCTTCCACGTTCACATGGTTGGCCTTGTTAAGTAGATAATGTTAACCTATACTCAAAATGAAGATAAGCTTAATAATTTAAGGTCTCAGTCCACAGAGATTCTAAAAAAATGATGAGAATCAATGATGAAGAGTTTTTAGATTCTGAGAAGACATATATGAAGTGGAGGCTAGAAGAGATTTTTGTGGAGATTTTCTAGATGTGGAGATTTGCTAGAGTCATGGCTATATACATACGAGGGTTTCTAGATTGAGTACCAGTGTAGAGATGATGATTCAATAACCTACATCTATAAAACCTTCATAAATATCCATTCTTTAGCCTCTACTCATACCTCTTCTCAAAATCTAGAAACTTTGGATAGTGTTTCTCATCCATGCATGAAATGTGCTAGTGATTGTATAAAATTACTTTTGTGAGACTGGGATCAATTATGAGAAGGTAAAAAGAAAGATAATATTATTGTATCTTTCATTTCTTTTATCCATTCATATTTTCTACCTTCTCTTATATTGGATACTGTACAGTGTACATAAAGGCAAGGCAGTGATTATTCTTGATGATTGACATGTATAAGTCTCCCAGGCCTTACCCAGTATCTAGGATTAAAGATAATAGAGCTCAAGAGACCATCATAGTGGGTCTCTTTCTTCAGTCCATACTACTGACAAAATGGTTTACCTTGAATGTTAGCTCATCAAATGCAGGCATTTGAAATAATTTAATAGATGATATTTTCATCACTAACATACATTGTTTTAGTTTGACGTTGAACAAATTTATCTACTTTTTGCACTTGTACATAATGAGGACAGCCATAAAGAAGCACCCCCTCCTATGGCTTGAGTAATGTAGGCCATGGGAGGAGATGCTTCTTTATCACTGTCCTCATAGTGTACAAGTGTGGGAAGTAGATAAATTCGTGCAACATCAACTTAAATAATATATGTTATTATGAAAATATTCTATTAAATTCTTTCAAATCCCCACATTTGATGAGCTAACAAAAGGTAAACCATTTTGTCAATAATATGGATCGAAGAAAGAAACTGACTACGATGGTCTCTTGAGCTTTGTTATTTTTAATTGTGCCTATCCGTCACTTTTTCAACAGCTAGTTGTCAGTAAAAAATTGCCAACGATGGCTATCTACTAGAAATATCTGACAGCTAGCCGTCACATGTACAACATCCCTGTCAGTAAAAAAACTACAAATGACGGCTATCTGTCAAATATTTTTGACAACTAGCCGTCGCAAGTATAGAATATCCAATGGAATGCCATCAAAATTATGACAGTAAGAAATGGACCCAATGGTATGTTCACCATGTTGGCCACCCCTCTTCGAATGCAAATTACAATGGCCATAGTCATCTTAATTATGATGACTATGGTGGCCGTCATTTTTTTTTACTGCAAAATTGTGATGGGGTATGGTGTCACTTGATCGATAGAATAGTGTCATAATTTCAATGACGTGCCGTAAGAAAAAGGAATCAAATGTACTAGTGGGGGCACTTGAAAAAAAAACACAAAAATCACACACAAATGGTAGTTTCATCTCTACCCACCTTTGGAATTTGACCCCAAATGTTGTAGTGTGCACACATCCCCATGATGCTTGGACAATCTTGGAAGGAAGCTTTGGTAAACCTGATAGAATGAGAAAATTCATATTGGAGAATGAGCTCATAGGTCTAAATCCTAGTCATTTTGACAATATTAAAGACCTTTTTTTAAATCTAACTTCAATTCTATTAGATTGGAGCTTTCTATTTGTGGCATTACTAAAAATAATGAATAATTGATATTATCTATTCTTTCCAAGCTAGGCCCTAATTATTCCATCTTTTTTTCTACATTCTATGCTACTATGAATGCTCTTTAGAGTGCATACAAAATGCCTTCTCTTGATGAATTTTCAACTCAACTCACAAGAGAACAATAAAAGTTGGCACACATGGGTCAATTGAAGTCTTCAAAGTATCATGCATTAGTTTCAAATGACTTCACTTCAAAGGCTTCAAATGGAAAAGGACAAAAGAAACATAAGGAGCCTAAGCCTCATGATAAAGGTAATGATTCTCCTTCATATCATAGCTTTAAATCTAATTCCTCTTTAAGAGAGGAATTATACACACACACACACACAAAGAGAGAGAGAGAGAGAGAGAGAGAGAGAGAGAGAGAGAGAGAGAGAGAGAGAGAGAGAGAGAGAGAGAGAGAGAGATTTTGAACAAATTTGAGCTGGAGATTTTAGATATCCAATAATATTGGATATTCATTAGTTTCAGATATCTGATTGTTTTTACTGGCATTGAAAAACAAAAGTTTATTCTCTGGGTCCCTCAGTCTGAGAACCACATTTTTCTGCAAAGAATATCATTGGATTATATTTGTAGAAGAAAAAAAACTACTTTTCCCACTTTTTGTTGGAATTTATCTATTATCAAAGGTTTTGGCATCACCTTTTTGGTCTCACCATAGGGAGTAGTAGTCGTTGAAAGCATAAATGGAAGAGGAAACTCACAAATGAAGAGATTGAAGTGTATAGATAAATGGATAGGGTTTCCCATCAGAACAAGAGACAAGGTATGTTAAAAATTAATGAAGATGTGGGCATAGGCCCACCCTTAAATGTGGTTTCAAGTGAAGAAGAACATGAATTTAAAATGATTTGTGACAATAATATTGAAAATGAGAATGTAGGGATTGAAGATGAAAATGTAGGTTTTGAAAATGAACATGTAGATGTGGACACTAGAAGTGTGGACATTGAAAATGACAAAACATTGATTGAATATGAAGGAATTGACAATGATAATGGTGTAAAAGAACCAAATCAAGGTAGCACATCTCCAAATTATATGAGAAATGAATTCCCTTGGGAGGAAGAAAGAAAAACTTCAAAATTGAGACCTTCAAGAGCAACAAAATGGTTACTTGAAATTGATGAGAACATAATCAAAAATTTCGATGGAAAGAGATCAGAAAGAACTATTTGGTTGTGGGTTTCAAAACTTTTTGATCAATTTTTTAGCCACAAGATGTTGGTTGAGAAATGTAAAATGATTGTGCAATTGTTAAAGATGCAGAAGATGAGATGTATACTAGTCAAATTGAAGATTAGTGTGAACAAGAAAAAGGAGAGGAATGCTATTATTGTGAGAAATATTTTTAGTGCTCTCAATTCCATTGGGAAAACTACCAAGGAAAAAGATAAGAGAGCCACTAGGAGGGTTATTACAACCTCCTTAGTAAGTCATCATTTGAGAAAGGCTCATTTCATGAGACAAACTTGTGTTTATTTGAGCCTAAATTGTAAAAATTTGGATATAGCACTTGCAAGAAGAGAAAGACTTGATGATCCTCTTTATAATGATACATGGGATTATGGTGGGAGACTTTCATGTTGTGAAGGATCAAATTCAACTATTTTGGAAATCTAACTCAAGAGTTTCATCAAATGTGAAGGATGTCTTGAAGTTGATAATTGGCGTTTGAGATTGCATCTCGCATCCCAGACATTATTTGGAGGTGAGTCAAACAATATTGTTCAAATTTTTTTTTAGACACATCCAACATTACAAATATCACAAAGAGATTTTGAAGCCCTCAAGCCTTTTTTTTGTGTGCCTCTTAAGATTCAAAATACATGTTGTTGCAAAATCATGTGAAGTTTTCAATGCACCATGAACTGTTACGATCCCTTCATTTTACTTTGCATACTAGTGAAATTTTGGAGGAGTGTAGTGCAAGTACCCTTCCAAAATCATCAAGAGCCTTGTTAGATCATTTTTTATGTCCTAGAGATGATGGATGTTTCTTTTATAGAAAGGGTTTCTTAGATGACAAGTGCTCAGACTATGGTGGGCTAGTGAAGTTTGTTGAATGTTTTCATGAGAGCTGCGAACATGATTTTGGAAAGCAAATTGTCCACAAAAAGGTATATGAAACCATTAAATATACATTGAAAAGTGGATCTGAAGGCTGCAGATGTGATTTTTTTAGAAAAGATTGCAATGTAGCTGATTTTATTTCAGATTTCAAGAAGAATATTTTTTACAAGTATGCAAGGCATAGTCATAGGTCTCAGTGATTTGATAAAAAATTTAGTATGTGTAAGGACACTTTCTCAATTGACACTATTATATCATTCATTGAATTTGAAGACAACTATACATTGCAACCCCAAAACAAGTTGCATGCTTAATATTAAAATTCTATTCATGTTGCTATTTTTGTGCACATAACATATAGACATTCCCCTAATAGTATAGAAGATGACCAAAAGATAATAAGAGAGTACCATTTTTATATTAGCGATGATAGATCTCACTCTCATGAGTATGTCCAACATTGCTTTGAGAATTATTTTGAGTGGGTGTGGGAAAATAGTATTTCTATGGATAAACATCTCATTTGGTCAGATAACTACACAGGTCACTTAAAAAATGCTCATATGTTTTATTGGTTATGTAGAATGCATGTAGAGAGAGAGGTGTACCTCATATTTGGAGTTTTTTTGTGGCCAGTTATGGAAAAGGGGGGCATGATGGAGTAGGTGCATGTGTAAAGAGATCTCTAGTTAAGGAGAAATTGAGGATTTCAGGTGTAGAACTCCTTGATGCTCATCCTATTGTTGATTGGTATAATTCAACATTGTCATAGGGGGGACTCTTGATTTAGCAGTGTACATATTCTTTTGGTTGGTTGAGTTGGGCACAACAGGAGATAGGTTGGATTTTCAAATTGTGAAAGGTTCTTCAAAATGCACTTATTTCGAAGCTCAGATGCTAGTACATGGACCATTCAGACATGAGAGTTGTCTTGTTATTATCTGAGGTGTCTTTAGTGTGACTGAGATTAGCGTGAGTCAAGTGAGTGGGTTGATACATGGGTTCTACATTATCTAACTCCTTTATCTATCATAGTCTTTGTAATAAATGATGAAATGGATTATTCACTTGACTATGACCATCTTTCATATCTACTATAGCCAAGACATGTTTTTGCATTGGTCGCAACACAAGGGAATGATGAGAGATTGGATTATTAGTTCTCACATTGTGTATGAGGAAATAAGAAACTTGCAAAACTGATGACAAATGATGATATGTTCACATATCCAACAGGATCACATGTTGTTGTGGGAACATGGTTGCACACATAAATGATTAGAAATAATGGCATTCCTATGCTTGAAGACTATGAGAAGTACAAAACCATTCTCATGTATTCACACCTTGTTATAACAGCCAATGTTAAGTTGTTGAAACATCAAGGAAAAGTAAAGACAAAAGAAGTTTGGACTATTAGTACTACTGATCATCAAGTAATATTTAATAGCCTTAAGAAGATAGAGATGAAACTTTAGGCACACTTTATTAGGTAAGTTCAACTCATGGTAAGGTTTTCCATGTTTATTATGGTTATGTTCAATAAATTAATTATAGTTTTTTGCTTTATTTGTTTGAGCCAATAAACTTGGTTTTGTATGTGGATTTTAAATGTGGTTGGATACATATATGATAGATATACAAGATCGAGATGTGCATTTGATTAGCCCATCTTTTATGATGGTAAACTACACTATGCATTGGCTAGTCATGTTCTTTGGTTAGTCTAGTTACTTATACGTTCATAATCTTTTTGTCAACCTATACAATTTAGGAGTGGAAAGGACACTTATTTTTGATATATAGTTGTGTATCTAAGATTTTTTATATAAAAAAACAATCGAATATAATGTGCATATTTAGATTCCAAATTTTGTATATAAAAAAAAAATCAACTATAATGTGCATATTTAGATGCCAAATTTTGTATATAAAAATAACAATCAACTATAATGTGCATATTTAGATGCAAAATTTTGTACATATAAACAAAAATGAGCTTCATCATGTGTATTAGATGAAACATTTGAAATACAAAAGTGCCCATGGGGTTGATTTCCAAATATTAAGAGCCCTCATTTTGTATATCCTAATTTGTACCATTCGATTATAAATACATATTTAATTTTATATCCTTAAATTTGTATCATCTTAATGCCATGTAAAGTGAAAAAATTGTGATTCCTTACTATGAATGTTGTATCCTTATGTTTGTATCATCTTAATTTTTTATCCTTACATTTGCATTGTCTTAATTCCATGTATATTTGTATCATCAAATGATCTAATAGTTGGCGTCATTGAGTCAAAATGGGTCAAATGTGTCCAAAGTAAAATGGTGATTCCCTAGGGTGAAGGGATAGTGTTGAAGGATTACATCCTAGCACCAAACGACCTATTCCATTAGCTCTGGTTAGGTGGGTAAACGCTAGTGACAACCCCATTTTGACCATGGAGTCACTAGAACATTCACGAACATGCTGGACCAAAGTGTCATCAAGGTGCACTAAGCACAATTGGGTAGCGATCTGTCGAGGCTCATATCTCAAACCTCGTGAGTGGTATTGAAAAACCATAAGATGTTACAAGACCATGTTTCTGAGGCCTACAATAACCTCTCTCCTTTATGTGAGATTTGATTTTTTTTAATTTGGCACACTAATCTCGCTTGATGCTAAAACCTGCAATGAGGGTCAATTGAAAGTTGCACCATTGGTTTCTTCCAAACCATTCATCCTGGCACTAAATGGTCTATGCCATTAGCTCTGGTTGGGAGGATAAACATTAGTGAAAACCTTATTTTGACCACAAAGTCACTAGAATGTTCGTGACCATGCCAGACCAAAGTGTCCCCAAGGTGCATTGAGCACAATTGGAAAATGATCTTTTGAGGCTCGTATCTCAGACCCTATGAGAGGTATCAATGAATCATGAGATGCTACATGACCATATTTCTAAGGACTACAATAACCTCTCTCCATTCTGGGAGATTCAAATTTTTTTGAATTTGGCATGCCAATCTCGCTTGATGCCAAAACTTGAAGTGATGGTTAGTTGAAAGTTGCACCACTAAGTTTCTTCCAAACTGTTGGTCTTGGCACTGAATAGTCTATGCCATTAGCTCCAGTTGGGTGAATAAACACTAGTGACAACCTATTTTTGACCACAGAGTCACTAGACCATGCTGAACCAAAGTGTCCCTAAGGTGCACTAAGCACGATTGGGAAGCGATCTTTCAAGGTTTGTATCTCAAACCCCATGAGAGGTATTGATGAACTATGAGATGTTACATGACCATGTTTTTGAGGCCTAAAATAACCTCTCTCCTTTTTGGGATATTTTAATTTTTTTGAATTTGGCATGCAAATCTTGCTTGATGCGAAAACTTGCAGTGAGGGTCAGTTGAAAGTTGCACCACTGGGTTTCTTCCAAACCATTCTTCCTAGCACCAAATGGTCTATGAAATTAGCTCTGGTTGGGTGGATAAACACTAGTAACAACCCCATTTCAACCATAGAGTCACTAGAACATTCGTGACCATGCTAGACTAAAGTGTCCCCAAGGTGTACTAAGCACGATTGGGTAGCAATATTTTGAGGCTCGTATCTCAAACCCTGTGAGAGGTATCAAAAAAACATGAGATTATACATGAACATGTTTTTTAGGCCTACAATAACCTCTCTCCTTTTTGGGAGATTCAATTTTTTTTGAATTTGGCATGCCAATTTTGCTTGATGCCAAATTTATAGTGAGGGTTTGTTGAAAGTTGCACCATTGGGTTTCTTCCAAACTGTTCATTGTGGCATCAAATGGTCTATGCTATTAGCTCCATTTGGGAAGATAAATGCTAGTGACAACCCCATTTCAACCAAAGAGTCACTAGAATGTTCATGACCATGCTGGACTAAAGTGTCCCCAAGTTGCACTAAGCACGATTGGGAAGTGATCTTTTGAGGCTCTTACCTCAGACCCTGTGAGAGGTATCAATGAACCATGAGATGCTACATGACCATGTTTTTGAGGCCTACAATAATCTCTCCCTTTCTAGGAGATTCAATTTTTTTGAATTTGGCACGCTGATCTCGTTTGATGCCAAAACTTGTAGTGAGGGTCAGTTGAAAGTTGCACCACTGGGTTTCTTCCAAACCATTCACCCTGGCACCCAATGGTCTATGCCATTAGCTCTAGTTGGGTGGTTAAACACTAGTGACAACCCCATTTTGACCATGGAGTCACTAGAAAATTCATGATCATGCCAAACCAAAGTGTTTTTAAGGTGCACTAAGCACGATTGGGCAACGATCTTTCAAGGCTTGTATCTCAGACCCCGTGAGAGGTATCTGAAGACTATAAGATTTTATAGAACCATGTTTTTGAGGCCTAAAATAATCTCTCTCCTTTCTAGGAGATTCAATTTTTTTTTAATTTGGCACACCAATCTCATTTGGTTCCAAAACTTGTAGTGAGGGTCAGTTGAGAGTTACACTAGTGGGATTCTTCCAAACCGTTCATTCTGGTATCAAATGGTTTGCACCATTAGCTCTTGTTGGGTGGTTAAACACTATTGAAAACCTCCTTTTGAACACAAATTCACTAGAACATTTGTGAACATGTCAGACCAAAGTGTCCCCAAGGTGCACTAAGCACCATTTCATATGTTGGTTGGCATTCCGGTGTGTTGAGAGGCAAAGAGGGACCATTCCTAGGGTAAACCTACCTAGCCAGACATGATTGAAGCATCAGTTTGTGCCCACAATGAATAGATGTTTCTGCTCCAAGGGAGATGGGGACATGACCATGAAGGGTCATTGGCAAATGTAAAGAGACCAAGGATGGTCATTTGAATGCATTGTGGAATGTGTATATGATTTGAAATAGAGTATATTGATTTTCTATTGTCTTGTTATCACTTCCATGTTTCTATTGCATAATTTCATTGGCATTTGAAGGAATGGAATTAAGTAGTTTCTTGCACAATAGTATTTGGTTGTAGGGATATGCAGGATATATGGTGGTGGAGAGACCACAAATGGTGGTAAATGCTAATTGAAGGTTCGTGAAGCAACACCAGTCATTGTTGCAAGCATATACTCCAAAGGATGAGTATATTTTGTGAAGTGAACTTTGAAGGATTTTCTTGGTTGAGAGCATCAGATACACGTGAATACAATATAGCACATAAATTTTAAATTCACTTAAATGATGAATTACACATGTGAACACACGTAGCACATAAAGTGCACACATAAATTTTCTTAAGTCATGAAGCATACAAGTAGCACATAGATTATAAAGCATACACATGAATTCACTTAAGTCATGCACACATCCCATACATATGAATTTAAGTTATGAAGAATGTACTTGAATATACATGAATATACTTAAGGTATAAATCCTACACATGAGTACATACACACAAGCATATTTAAATACTAACAATGAAAAAATGAACACACAATTAAAAAATTGGAATGAATATCAAGTTTCATACATATCAAAATGAACAATAATTCTATACATATTTACAAAATCAACATATCTAGATACAATGTGGCATACGCCATATCAAAATGTTTCATATGGCATCACAAAATAAGTTCAACTACAAATATTTCTAGGATATCCTATTCTACTGGTGGATCATAAAAATACAACCACTTTGAAGTACTCTTTGGCTCTAATGGATCCTACATTCAAACACAAAAGTGAAACCATGAGTTAGATTACTTAATTTATATAGTTTCTACAAATAAGAAATAAAAGTTAAAAATCATAGTCAACAATTATAAATAAATAAAAACTAAAATTTAACTCAAATGTACCTCACCTCTCTGTCTCCTCACATAGACCGGAGACCTAATATATGTCCTTGGTAGTGAAGGGACAATGCCACCAATGTCAACTCCAACTTGTATATGTTTGTGAACATGAGATTGATCTATGAGTTACACTATTTAATGTTAAATCCTTGGTAGAAAATATATGTTTATAAAATAGCTGAATTAACATTAAAACTTACCTAAGTTGAAATTTCTTCAACAAATGTCAGATGAGTCATCAACGATACAAACCCTTGGTGTTCTACCTCCCTCAAACTAGGGGTGACCTAAAATAGTCAAACAAATACTTCATACAATCATGACTTGATCATATTATATATACTTGATAGTAAATACACACAAATAACTTTAGAAATATATGTACTTGGGGCTATCACCACAAATTGAGATGCATGTGACTCTATCATGGTGAAAGGGTCTCACGACATTATCAGACACCACCCTCTATCAAATAAACCATGTAAATTAAAAATGAGTATGTACAAATGACAAGTATACATGTATGCATAAACAATCTAAATTACTTAATTTCCTTCCCCTTGTCAATGCTAGATGCATGAACCCCCTCACATTGCCCCCTAGTGGGAACTAATGGAACTTGCATCAGTATGTAATAAGATGATCGTAAAAATTAGAAAACACATATATATTCTATTATAATAAAAGGAAACCAATGAGTACATTAGAATGTATGTACCATGGAAGTGTCAAGGCCAAATGAAATGGCCAAAAGCATGGAACCCTCCACCTATGCCATCTCCTCCTCTATCATCAACTGAACATAAATGGAACACATAAACAAACATAAGTGGGAAATCATTATAATAAAATTCTACTAAAAATATGAATGTTTAAAGTTAAATATAATGTAACAAGTGAACTATTTACCCTTACCATAATAGTAGGAGTCCATGGCTCTATATTCCCCTGATGCACATCTTCATGAGGTGCTTCAGTTCCTATAGTGTGCTATGTAGTATCATCCACATCAAAGATGTGGTTATATGCATCACTATAAATTAGGGGACCTAACCATATATTCTTGCACTTAATGTAAGTGTGGGGCACACAAACATGTGATCTCATGGAGGATGTGGAAGGGCCAGAAGCATCAACACAAGGAGGCAACAATGTTGTGCTCTGTGTAACCATTAGATCAATCAAGGTGTGAATGGCTCAAATAGTCTGTGAGTTGACCTCAGTAATAATATCAAGATGCTGCACTATAGGAGGTGGTGAGATCTTGGGAGGGGGGGCATATGTGTGGGATTTCACTTGGGGTGCCCATGGCCTATCCTAAGGAGCGCCTAAGCCTACACCCTGGTTCAGTCTCATGCTCCAATAATTTAACTTGTGACTGAGCACAAATTCAACATACAATTTTTTTATGAAATAGAATGGGACATCCAAATTTCTATGGGGTGGTCTATTAAAAACCATCCACCAGCGGTCCCAAAAGTTGTCACATATTGCATCATTTGTGTACCATTTAATTGACAACTTGGGTTTATTAGGGTCCACTTTTAAACTGATTTCTGAATCCAAAAAAATATTACATATGACATGTTGTGTAATGTTTAGGTTCATAACTTGATCATAGTCAATCCTATCGTCAAACTAGGCATGCATGGAATCACGCCAAAGAAGTGCAACATTATGTTGCTCTGTAAGTTTCTCCATGTTTTCAATAATGGAGTTCAATGTGGAAAACATGGGGTGCAATGTGGGGATATTGGCATATGTGGTCTGATATCCTCTAAGCTGATTTAGATTGTCTCCTATGAGATCCTCTAAACATCAAGGGTTTGAGACGGGTTGGTCTCCTGAAAGTGAGGGATTGTTTGGAGGTCATTCTGGATTATTTGCGGGATCATTGGGAGGCTTTTATGATTGGTTTGAGTCCATGTCTAATTATAATTAAAACCCAAATAGACAATTATAATCAATTTTTTTTTTTAAAAAAAAATCTCATTTAAACCCTAGTTTTTATAAAAAAAAACTACAAATTTCAATTAAAAAACAATAAAAATAATTAAAAATTTAGCCTACCTATTGATCTTGAGAAAATCGGATATGAGGTTATATCGGATATGCAAAACCCTTTGAACCGTGTTCAAAATTTTCACTATGAAAATGTTGAATGCGACCGTGGGCTACAAATAGAAATTACTAGTGAAAATCAGATATCTGATATATAATCAAATATCTGATAATATTAGATATTATATATTATCGAATATTCAATTAGGCCTATGCTTTGGATTTTGTCTTGGCCACATGTACTGACACCCATGCCTACTAAAAAATCAAAAAACTTTTTAGTGCTCTTTTGGATGAGTGAAAAGTTCATTTTTTCACATCACCACTTTTTGGCATACCATGATCCTGCACATACCCAGATATTGTAATATACTTTGTATTTGATTTTTATGACATACCCTACGACTTGTGTAGAGGATGTTGTATCATTATGTATACCTTATGGTTTGATGTAATTGTTATTCATTTGTAATATGAGATAATTTTAATTATTCTTAATTTAAAATATTTTATTAGTAATACGCAATTCTACATCATGGGACCCTTCAGGATTGTTAACTGTAATTGAGTTGTGTATATGTACTTGTTTATATCTTATGGTTGTATTGCTTCCACATTTTAATCATCATTATTTGTAAACACTTAAGAAAAAATTATTTTGTAAACTTAGTGACATGTTTACGTTAAATTCTCTTGGGTTCCCTGGTAGGGCATTACACTTGGTATCAAAGCCCAAGTTTCTACACTGGGAATTTTGGGAAGTTGTGTGCCGACTAGATGTCTAAACTATAAAAACTTGAAACAAAAACTTAGACATATAACTCCTTTGTATTTCAGACTATTTTTTATGAACCTAGAGGTATGATGTTAGACTTGTATGTTTGAATTGGATATTATATGAGTGTTGCATTAACTAGGTTTGCATGAACCTCTCAAGTTATTATTTGATGTAAATATAAATGTGTGCTTTATACAATTGATTACTAAATGTTTTATATAATGATGAATGAATAAAGGTTTAGATCTATTTAAATTGTTAATGAATGATTGATCAAAGTGATTTTTGGTTTATTCTTAAACTAGAATTATATTGCTCGTAAGGACTATATATCATGTTCTTATTTTATGACTTTCTTTTAGATGTTGTTTTGTCTTTTGTTTTAGTAAGTGCTTTGTGCTTGAGGGATGCATATCCTTATCTATTTGTAGGCTTCCATGAGTAAGCCTAATTTTAGGGGAGGTGGATGTAATGACCCTTCCATAGTCTAATTTTCTATTTGTAATGGTTATCTTGGGATGATGAATTATATGTTAGGATATCACTATAGCTTATGGTTTTACTGACCCCATACTTGCATGTGTATGGTTGATGTGTATGTTTATATTTTTGTTTGACATCGCTGATGTGGTTGAGGGATGGTGTTGTAGTTACTTGCTTACAAGATCCACATGATCGACCAATCCCCGCCATTGCTTTTTTATATTTATACATGTATGTACATGCTAAAATTTTATGTAGCTTTGTAGGTATCAGGCATCGACTTCCCTAAATTGTCAGGATGAGCATGCCCTATCACAAAATCTCAATGGTAAGAGAGAGGAGATAACATACAAATCTAAATCCCAACCCACCATTGATTGTCCTAAATATTGGGCAAGTATCTATTTCTTATACCCATTCGAATTCATCAAGGTGACATGAATTCATGAGCCCTTCCTTGGTGTTTCTTTGATATGGAGTTAGTTGATTTTCATGTTTTTGTGAGTCAAGTGGGTTTATTTGTGCGAATTATTTGATTTAAATAATTAAATTAGGAGTAATTTTGAGGTTTGAATATTTATATTTTATGAATTTGGAAATATTAGATATAGAGTATTTTTAATTTTTAAAGGGTAATTAAATACCTTTGTTAAAAGATTGAATTAAAAGTTTAAATTTGGAATAAAAGGGTTTAATTAATTATTAAATCTAAATATGAAATTAATGACATAGTTAATTTATTTAATATTTAATTTATAGTTTACATAGTTAATTATGTGCTAAAGTATTTATTGATTAATTAAGTAATTATATGCAATTTAAGTTGCACATTCGATTTAAATAAAAATTAAATTAGAATTTAAAGTTAAAAGTTTAGTTAGAAATTATAATTAAAAAATTGCATTATTTTATTATTGAGTTATTTTATCATGCAAAGTGAATTGATAGAAACTAGGTTGAGAGAGTTGAGTTTTGTTTTAGGGTTTGCATGTTTTAGAAACCCTAGGAGGAATGGGTCTTCTGTATGAGGGGTTTCTGTGTATTATTTTCAATTATGTCTATTAGGTATTGGAGGAACTTTTGGAAGAATTGGAAGATTTTTGGAAAGTTTGGTTTTTTTGAGCATTGTTTTGAGATTGTTTGAAAGTTGAAGGTTGGATTAGATCTTTCTTGGCTTTGAATTTTTTAGACGTTGGTTGAGGTAGGGTTTGAAACCCTCTTTTTGTAAAATTCTTCTTTTGGAAAGATTGTATGCTTCATGTCTGGGATTGATTATGTGAATGATTGAGAATTGGTTTATGTTTTAAATTAATTTTGTTTTTATGAAATTTTGGATTAGTTGATGTTAAATTAGATATGGTATTCCGTTTGGTGGTTTAAAAACCTAGGATGAAATTTTAAGAAATTGTGTGAATTTTCTCAGTTAGGGTATTTACCCAGAAGAGATTGATATGTTGTTCTCAATATGTTTTGCATAGAAAATTAAATTTGAAATTGCACGTGAAATCACATTCAAAAGAAATTAGTTTTGCCTGAAACCCTAGCTTTTCATTAAAGAAATCAATTGAGAAAATATGTGTTTTAAAAAAAGGGTTTTTTGTTATTTGAAATTATTATTATTATTTATTAATTTTCAGATATAAAAATTTATTAATTTTTTTAATTATTTATTATTTATTAATTTTCAGATTTAAAATTATTATAAAAAAAAAAGAAAAAAAGTTAATTAATAATAAATATTATTTAAATTTTTTTACACGTGAGTTTAAATATTAATGTGTTTCATTTATATTTATATTTAGAAAATTAATAATATTATTTTGTTATTAAATACATGGTGTTTTGATATGCATGGAGATTTTAGATAAATACTTATTTTTAAAAGTATATATGCATGAGATTTTATTTTAAATAGATAGTTATGTATGAGACATTTATATGAATGCTTTTGTAGTCAAATGGACTTTGGTCAACAAGATGATTGTTTTAGTCAGCTAAAATTTATAATTATATATGTTTACTTGCATGGTTATACAAACATTCAAATATAGCTAAACTAGTTGTCTTAAAATTAATTAGATTTCTTAAAAGAATCATGTTTTCTTGTAAGTGTTTGAAGTTTTGATTTGAAAGATTTTTGTTGGACCTTGATATATCCTTATTGATTATAGGGGGTTTTAAGTTGACTTGGGAGTTAGTTGACTAGAGGCTTGGCGGTTATTTTTTATGGTTGTATATGTATTCTTATATTATGAATTATGATGTTATATTATTTAAATCATTTCTACCCAACCTTATTGAGACCTAAGCTCATGTTATGTGGACTCTTTGAGAGAGTGGCTATGACTTTTTGGTTTGAGGACTAGTTTGTGTCCCCTGATATATTTTGTGGATTGGAATTTGATCAGTATACTTTTATGAGACTTATTTGATTATTGGTGAATTGTGAGCCTAGGAGAGGTTAAATAGGTGCATCTTAGGAGAGGTTCTTACAATGGGGTTTCAAGACCCAAAGTGGTTAGTACCAGGCTAACCTATCGTAAGTTTGTTAATAAGTGATAACATAGTAATTAAAATTTGTAGAAGTCATTCAAAAGATACTTAGAGATTATGCCTCACCTATGCCTTAAGCGCTTGTTTAGGCTAAGGATGGGAATGAGATGATACCTAGAGATTAGGTATGATTAGAATTCCTCATGTTCTTGAGAGGGTATTCTAGTTCTGTGTGGGTCGTATTGAGGATCCAGGGCCCAAAGTGGCTAGTCTAGGGTAACTTAATGCTTGAGGGTCCAGGGTCCATAGTGACCAGTCTAGGGTAACTCAAGTAGATGACCATGTGATGACACTCCCATAGTTGTAGCCTAAGTATCCTTTATATTTTTTTGCATTTGCCTCTGGTGGTGAGTTCTTCCTATTTCAATATTGTTTAGTGTTTTATACTTGTTTGATATTCTGGTATTTGGTGTTTTGGTACATGTTGGTATTTTGATGTTTATTATATTTTATTTATCTTTAGTAGGTGGTACCCTTTGAGATAGAAATCATTTAGGACCTTTTATTAGTTATTTTGATTGAGTTTGTTATCTAAGTGGGGTTTTTTGTTATCTCCTCAGCATGGTGGGAGTGGACCTTGGGTTCCACAAGGTTGGGTGGTAGTATTTATTTTACTATTTGAGATTATGATGTTCTTGTAGTGGTGCTAGATGATGATTGTTGTTGTTAGCTTCTTCTTGTTCTTTGTTGGAGGCTTATTCGTACCTATCTTATGTTGTTTGTAATTATATCTTGTATTAGTGCTTTGGAGTTGCAGATATTGTAATATACTTTGTATTTGATTTTTATGAAATACCCTACACCTTGTGTAGAGGATGTTGTATCATTATGTATACCTTATGGTATTGGATGTATTGTTATTTATTTGTAATATGAGATAATTGTAAATTTTATTCTTAATCTAAAATATTTTATTAGTAATACACAATTCTACAACATTGGACCCTTGAGGATTGTTAACTACAATTGAGTTGTGCATATGTCCTTTTTAATATCTTATGGTTGGATTGCTTCTGCATTGTTATCATCATTGTTTGTAACACTTAGAAAAAAATTATTATGTAAACTTAGTGACATGTTTAGGTTAAATACTCTTGGGTTTCTTGGTGGGGCATTACATATTAGATAAACCAAATGGAAAATTTGAATAGGCATAGGTACCCCATGGCTAGGTAAAGGTTGTTTAATCTTGATCCTCAAGAGCTATTTTAATTTGTCTATAGCCACTAAAACCATCTACAAAATAAAAATAATTATTTTTAGAGAGAGAATCCAACACTTGGTCTATGAATGGAAGTGGAAAGTGCTCCTTCCTAGTGGTAGCATTCATATCCCTATAATCAACACAACTCACCACTTGCCTTCCTTATTTGGAATAATTACTAGTAGTAAAACCCATTCACTATCTAAAATAGGATAAATGAGCCCCACATATAGTAGCTTCTATAAATATATATTCACAATATCCTTTAGAGATGGATTCATTTTTATTTGACGTTGTCTCACTAGGAAACATCTTTCATAATAATTAAAATTTTGTGCATACATAGACTAGGATCAAGAAAAATCTTTAATATGTTTCTATAACATTGTGAGAATAGACTCCTACTGGGTTTGAATTAGTTAAAAATTAACATTCAATGTTTTTCATTGGCTTACATCTTCTAGGATGGTGTCATGAGCCGTGAGTGACAATACCAATAAGTAAACTCAATTTTAATATTATTTTTTCTTATGGTTAATTGTTATCTATAATATTAATAATTACTAATTATTAATATTAATAATAACTCAAATAATTTATGATAGTATTGAAATGGTACAAGTTATAATACTCGACATATATTCAATATATAATAAACCCTTGATATATCGAACATAGATATTATTATACTATAATAACAAATATGCTATCTAATAATAATTAATTAGATCCAATCTATATATAATTAATGAAATTAATATAATGATATATATTATTAATATAATAACAAATGAAGATAAAAAAACAAATTAATATAATAAATAGTACTCAAAGATTATCATTAAAATAAGCATTATTTCTATCATTAACGATAACGGACGTACCGTTTGAGAATTTCAGTCGGTACCTATAAATACCGACTAACCCGTGTGGGAATAGGGGGGATAATAAACAAAAACACATTATTGCAGAAAAACAAAATATATAACGAACATCAAATTCAAACGTCTAACGAAAATAAAGTCATAGCGGTCGACAACACTGCATAGTATGTGGGGGATAGCATTAGATTAGTACGAAGATCAGAATCAACAACATTCGCAGATGTAAAGCGGTTAATATAGGGCATACAAATAAGGGGGGGTTTATTAATAGCAATTACATATATTAAAAGCAAGGTCGCAAGTCAAAGGAATAGAATAAGGAATCTCCCTCTATTTTATAAAGGTACGTAATTATTTCTTGTGGTTTGAACATATATTTCTAAGACTTTAATAATGTATTATGAATAAGAAATAATGAATTCATATTATATAATTGAATATGAAATAACTTGAAGATAGGAGTAATAATTTGAAGATATATATATATATATATATATATATATATATATATATATATATATATATATATATATATATATATATATATATATATATATATATATATATATATATATATATATAAGATAAATTTTAATGAGATTATATATATTAGTTATTATATATTTATATATATAGATTATTATAGATATTTAAATATATATTAATAATATTGAATTACATGTGCATAAATTATATATATGAGCCATTTAGATAATAGAATATCTAGAATATACAGGATAATACTTGAATTACATAGATACCAAATGTATGATTGAAATATATATATTGGCATATAGCTAATGAGACATATATGAAAATTATATCGATGAATTATATATATCTAATTATTCTAATGCATAATTTAATGATATAATATATTTATACATATGTATATATCTATGGGAATATATGTGAGGTATATATTTGAAGTGTATACTAGATTTATATATTTATTGGTTCTATTATATATATATATATATATATATATATATATATATATAATATATATATATATATATATATATATATATATATATATATATATATATATATATATATATATATATATATATAACATTCCATGGAGTATCTTTGTATGTACGGTGAATATAGTATCATATGTGACCAGTTGTAAAATAGTATTATATAAGAATAATGTTATTTAGGAATATGATCTAGATTACTCTAATTAGAGTACATAAGGATATTTCTCATCCCACATTATGATATCTTAGGGTAGGGAGTTTGTGGAGGGAGAGGCGGAGTAATTTCAGGCACAGGATGGTTATCCCACAGGGAAGCCACTTGTAGTCTGTTTCACGCGCCCTTGCACTGTAAGTCTTCCATCTTATGATGATCGTAGTAAGGGAGGGAGAAAGATCCATGTGCCCTATATGAAGAGATCTTCTATATGACTATGTCCATTAGCTTATCACTCAATAGTTTCCTCTAACTTTAATGATAGTGATGGTTATATGTTGTTAATTATTCGATGATTCCCTAATTTATGCCTAACTGATGGAATTTCGGTCTAGGGGTAAAAAGGGGTCATTACAAGCGGTATCAGAGCATAATCCTGCCATCCTGTGGAAATTTTGTTCAAACAAATGAACAAGAGGAAATATTGCCATAAGTTACCAGCGAACTTAGAAATATCACCGAACAATATATTAATGTTAAACCGATATAGATCAGATGAACTCATTTCTTCCATCTAAGGCATCTTGATGGAGAAGTTTGGTGAATGGTAGAGGCGGGGTAATTTCGGGCACATGACGGATTCCTCCAGGGAACCGCTTGTAGTCTGTTCCACGTGACCTTGACACTGCAACTCTTCCACCCTAGGTGATCTTAGAGGGATAGAGAGATGAATTTCCCTACGATCTTTATAGGAGATATGGGATACGTATTCGAAGAATGTTGCATCCTAAGGAATATGGATAGTGCCTAGGATTGGTGACATTACAATAAATATCAATTAGGAAAGACATGTTAGGACACTCATCGATTTATTGCATATACTTCATGTTTTCAAAGTGTATACTTCATGTCTTCATTGCATCAGTGTGTATGCTTTGTGTTTTCAAAGTGTATACTTTGTGTTTTCATACATCAGTGTGTATGCTTCGTGTTTTCAATGTGTATACTTTGTGTTTTTCATACATCAGTGTGTATGCTTCATGTTTTCAATGTGTATACTTTGTGTCTTCATTAGTGTGTATGCCTCATGTTTCCAATGTGTCTACTTCATGTTTTTATACAATCACATGTATACCTCATATCCTCATATGTATATGTTGTGTTTGCAAACTTCGTGTAGGAGTAACTCATGAGCACATTCCTCATGCATGTTTTGTGTATTGTTTGTGTGCTTCCCTCCCCTACGTGTTTGACATATACTTATTCATGTCTTAAAACTTTGATGTGTATTTATATCTCTATCTATGATGTGTTGATGTGTACTTATGCACTGCTTCATGTCTTTTATGCTTGGTGTGATACCTCATGCTTTGAGTGTCTGACATATATGTATTGTCTTGTGTGCGTTTATATGGCTTCATGAATGTTCTCTATGTTCTATGTGCTTTATGTGTTGTGTGTGTGAATGTATATGTCCCATGACTATGTATGTTTATTTTGAGCTTAATATATACTTTTATATGTCCACTTCATGCTTATATGTATTCATGCGTATCCTTCACACTTTACTTATATGCCTCTATGAATACTTCCTAAAACTCATGTGTATGCTTTATTTCTTTATGTTCTAGATGTATCTTCATATATACTCAATGACTTAAGTGAACTAATGTTCATGCTTTATTCACGTGTATGCTCCTTGACTTAAGTGAATTCGTGTGCATGGTATATGCTAAATGTATGCCTCATGATTTAAATGAATTCATAAGTATGCTTTATGTTATGTACGTGCTAGGTGTATTTCATTTTCATTAGCCATGTCTTACATGTACTCATGTATTCCTAATGCTTGCTTCATGTCTTACATGCATAACATGTAATTATGCTTTATGTGCCGATGTATATGAGCACTATTCCATGCATTACATGTTTGGGGTGTATTTGAGTGTATTGCTTCATACTTTATGTGTTTACCATGTATTCACTTTGTCATGTGTACTCTAGACCTTATATTGAAATTCATAGCTTCATGCCTAAGATATGACTCATGTTTTATGTGTATTCATGTATCTTTGTGCATGATTTATATGTACATATCATACTTTGTATGCTACGTGTATTCATATGTGACTTAATCTATTTATGTTTCTACTTCATATGTATATTTCATAATTTATGTATTGTGTGTATGCTACATGACTAAATAAAAAATATGTATATGCTTTATGTGTTTTATGTACTTCATGATTTGAGTGAATTCATGTTCTATATCTTTCATTGTATTCATGTATATCCTACATATGCTACATGTATGCTTCATGACTTAATTAAATATATATGTATTTATTTTGTGCATTTATGTGTATACTTCTTGAATTTAGTAAATTCATGATAACTTCATGATATGCCTCTTAGCTTGAATAGATTCATGCTTCATGTTCTAAGTGCTAAGAATATTTACATGATAAGTGAATTCATGTGTGCATGTAAACTGTTTGACTTTAGTAAATTTATGCTTTATATGTATTTGGGTGAATATTTTTTATTCATGTATAATGTGTTTTACAACATGGTTACGTAAGAGTGTATGTGCCTTACTAATGCATTCGGTTCAGAACTATTATGTCTCCAAACAAATTATTCCATGGATATTTCTTGAGTATCTATAAGTCTGTCAAGAGCAATAATTTTGTATATGAAGGGTAGGATTGTGATGTCCTGAAATTTGATAATAAATAATTTAATCAGATCATAAAAGAAATATTTGACGAAATAAATAAAAATAAAAATTAATTAACTATTATTATAATATTTTTTGAAATAATAGTACTCTATGAACAAATAATTTATAATAAATATTAAATTATAACTAATTAGTATTATATATATATATTTAGTGGTTTTAAACATGAAATATATAAATTCATATAATTAACCAAATGAATTAAAAGATACATCTTGGTTATAAGAGTGTAATAAATCTAAAAATGTTTTTTGCTTGAGGACAAGCAAATTCGAGAATGGCGGACTGTCATGAGCCGTGAGTGACAATACCAATAAGTAAACTCAATTTTAATATTATTTTTTTCTTATGGTTAATTGTTATCTATAATATTAATAATTATTAATTATTAATATTAATAATAACTCAAATAATTTATGATAGTATTGAAATGGTACAAGTTATAATACTCGACATATATTCAATATATAATAAACCCTTGATATATCGAAATAGATATTATTATACTATAATAACAAATATGCTATCTAATAATAATTAATTAGATCCAATCTATATATAATTAATGAAATTAATATAATGATATATATTATTAATATAATAACAAATGAAGATAAAAAAACAAATTAATATAATAAATAGTACTCAAAGATTATCATTAAAATAAGCATTATTTCTATCATTAACGATAACGGACGTACCGTTTGAGAATTTCAGTTGGTACCTATAAATATCGACTAACCCCGTGTGGGAATAGGGGGGATAATAAACAAAAACACATTATTGCAGAAAAACAAAATATATAACGAACATCAAATTCAAACGTCTAACGAAAATAAAGTCATAGCGGTCGACAACACTGCATAGTATGTGGGGGATAGCATTAGATTAGTACGAAGATCAGAATCAACAACATTCGCAGATGTAAAGCGGTTAATATAGGGCATACGAATAAGGGGGGGTTTATTAATAGCAATTACATATATTAAAAGCAAGGTCGCAAGTCAAAGGAATAGAATAAGGAATCTCCCTCTATTTTATAAAGGTACGTAATTATTTCTTGTGGTTTGAACATATATTTCTAAGACTTTAATAATGTATTATGAATAAGAAATAATGAATTCATATTATATAATTGAATATGAAATAACTTGAAGATAGGAGTAATAATTTGAAGATATATATATATATATATATATATAATATATATATATATATATATATATATATATATAATATATATATATATATATATATATATATATATATATATATATATATGTATGTATATATATGTATATATATATATATATGTATGTATATATATATATATATATATATGTATATATATATATATATAAGTATATGTATATATATATATATATATATATGTATATATATATATATATATTATATATATATATATATATATATGTATATATATATATATATATATGTATATATATATATATATATATATATATACATATATATATATATATATATATACATATATATATATATATATATACATATATATATATATTATATACATATATATATATATATATATATATATATATATATATATATATATATATATATATATATATAAGATAAATTTTAATGAGATTATATATATTAGTTATTATATATTTATATATATAGATTATTATAGATATTTAAATATATATTAATAATATTGAATTACATGTGCATAAATTATATATATGAGCCATTTAGATAATAGAATATCTAGAATATACAGGATAATACTTGAATTACATAGATACCAAATGTATGATTGAAATATATATATTGGCATATAGCTAATGAGACATATATGAAAATTATATCGATGAATTATATATATCTAATTATTCTAATGCATAATTTAATGATATAATATATTTATACATATGTATATATCTATGGGAATATATGTGAGGTATATATTTGAAGTGTATACTAGATTTATATATTTATTGGTTCTATTATATATATATATATATATATATATATATATATATATATATATATATATATATATATATATATAACATTCCATGGAGTATCTTTGTATGTACGGTGAATATAGTATCATATGTGACCAGTTGTAAAATAGTATTATATAAGAATAATGTTATTTAGGAATATGATCTAGATTACTCTAATTAGATTACATAAGGATATTTCTCATCCCACATTATGATATCTTAGGGTAGGGAGTTTGTGGAGGGAGAGGCAGAGTAATTTCGGGCACAGGATGGTTATCCCACAGGGAAGCCACTTGTAGTCTGTTTCACGCGCCCTTGCACTGTAAGTCTTCCATCTTATGATGATCGTAGTAAGGGAGGGAGAAAGATCCATGTGCCCTATATGAAGAGATCTTCTATATGACTATGTCCATTAGCTTATCACTCAATAGTTTCCTCTAACTTTAATGATAGTGATGGTTATATGTTGTTAATTATTCGATGATTCCCTAATTTATGCCTAACTGATGGAATTTCGGTCTAGGGGTAAAAAGGGGTCATTACAGATTGAGGCTTCTATGATAAAATCACCATCTACACTAGTGACATTCAAGATATAGCTTTTAGTTAGCAATTCATAGATCATTTTTTATGTAGAAGGAGCTTCATGAGAAAGTAGCTTATACAATGAGCAACTGAGACAATTGATGAATTATTCTTCTTCTAGATCAAACCCATATGAATTATTTAAATGATATGTCCTAGGACATCATCCTCATCTTGGGAGCCAATCATGGGGCTTCAATCAATCATCATCAAATTTTGTAAAGAATATTGTTCCCTATCTTCTAGTGTAAGCCAAATGTATTGTTCATCTTCAACGTGTGGTTGAGTTGTTGGGTAATGGATCAAATTTCTAGTTGAGTTTACATTTGACATTTTCATGTCACTAGAATGACAACCAATCAATGCATCAACTATGGCCAACAAAGGGAATCCAAGGATGAGGCAATACACACCCAAGATATCCATAGGTTGGAGTATGATAAAATCCATAGGATATTACCATGAATCTACATTAATGATAAAATATTATATAAATCCATCATGCTTGATAGTAGATCAGTTAGCTAAATATAAGTTCATGGTAGGGGTGGCTCTAATGTTGGCTAACTTGAGAATAGTCATTATTTCCTTGGTCATTATATTGATGGTTACTCCTAGGTCAATGAGGTTATTCTCAATAAGAGTACCATTTATGTGAACATTCACATTATGGCTACCGAGGTCAATATACTTAGGGACAATTAGTTTTCATACCATGATATTAGGAAACTATCCTATGACATGAATAGTTTTTGGATCTTTCCTTTTCCTTCCCTATTTCTGAAGACACATTTCTCTAATGGCCATAGTGTAGATAAGAACACCCTTAGTTTCTTGAGTGAGAGGAATTTTAATATAACTATCCTTAAGTTGTCCCATCAAATCAAATAATGGATTAGGGTGATACTTCTCAGTAGCTAATCTTGCTGAAAATGGATGGTTATTGGCTATGTTTTCTTGTTCAACAACTGACTGAGGTTGTTTTGGGTTAGTGGTGTTAGTGTCTATCTCTTCATAAATTACTTCAATTATCTTTTGAGCATTTGAACTATTATCTATATTTTACTCCTTGAAGGGGCCTAATTACTAAGTTTGACTACTACACCCTATTTTGAAATTATTAGTGGTGTTTCTTAAAATTGTGTTCATTTCATTGCAAGGAACATGAAAGAGAAAGGAAATAAACTTTTGCATCTAGAGATTACACATGCATGTATTAGTGATATGTATGTTGTACAAAGGGGAAAGAATTGGAAAGAGAAAAACATCTATCCAAGCTCACACAGGTCATGAGCATAGCCATTACTAGAATTGAATGAATGAGTGCAGATATACATGAATAATCAATTAAAATACTGGGGTATCAGACATTTCTTGGTAATGGTGTCTGAATCTGATCCTGTCTAGAGAGCTCCCATAGTCTAGAACCTACAAGAAGAGAAAAGGAGATATGGGTTAGATCCAATGGATCTAAGCAATGGATGGTATCATAGTATTTACAGAACACATATATACAATCAGCCATGCACCTCTAGGAAAATTTGTGCTCAGGACATGTGTATAAAGAGGCACCATGTTTTCACTGACATGTTTGTTTCATGTGAAGATACAGGAGGTGTTGATCTAGCAATAACACTAATGAATGACCTTGACCCTTGATGCAGATCATGATAGGAAAACCACAAGTTTTTTGTTAGTGACTGCATCAAGGGCCAAGAGCACCCACAGTACAAAACAAAGGAACATCTAGATGATGCAGCATCAATGGGGACACTCAAGATTCTTGAAGATAAATCAAATGGGACATAATCAATAGGGCATTGACAGATCCAAGAGGAATTCATCAAGTCATCGTCAAAAAAAAAAATAGGGTACATAAATCTGCATGGTTTTATCTTGCATTCATGGCAAGACCCTATGAAATAGTGAGAAACATCTGGTATGATTGTAGTTCTTTGAGGATTCTCTTCAATAGGAAAACATGGGATGGTGGAACAGTGCCTCAAACAAGATAATAAAATCCAATCCCGTATGGGTACAAATGATGAACATAGCATCTTCCAAGAGCATCAAGTGGGCATCATTAAACACAATGAATCACAATCTACATATTAGGGAAAAGAACATTATGGATTTCAACGGGACTCATCACATCATAACAGGAGGTGCACAAATCTGCATCAGCTATACAACAATAATGGCAAGCTCTAATGCTACAACATAGGTTCACAAGCCTCAATAAACATGAAATACAGTGCATTGTAATGTAATGAAAAAGAAAAATAGTGGGCAAGAGATCAACCAAACAAGAATTCATAGGCTTAAGTTCTTAGGGCATGTGAGCATCCAATGCAGAGAGCATTGTGCACTAGCGAAGACAGGGAGTTTCAAATATAGAGGAGAAGTGATCTAATTGATAAACAAATAGTGAATATATGATGCAAGATATCCCATGCTAGGCTCATGGGCTATGCCTCAATGAACTTTTCCATAATAGTGAATAAGATATCCAAAGATATGCAATAGTCAAAAACATCACTGTAATCATAGTACCAATGCACACGGGCAATGAATAATGAAGGATAAACATCTGTGCCAGCAGGTGCCTCCCTAGCTCAAGGAATTCCAAGGTTCAAGTTAGTCAACAGTTAGAACAGTGAGCATGAGACATTGCACAAGAGGCCATGATGAATAAGATTGAACAAAATCAATGCTCACGAGTTTTCCCATGCCATGTATTATGACAACAAACTAATGTCTCACAGTTTGAATGGTGAACTCTAGCAATAGTATGAGAAATAGCTTAAGGTTTATCAAGGTAAAGAAGATAATGGCACCCCAAATCCAAACAGGATTCATATAATAGTGAAGATTGAGTGCTCAGGCTCCATGAGAGATTATGTGTTAACAAAAGAATAGCTCGCGGGCCACAAGCAAGAATCATTCATAAAACCAAAGGTAATGTGGATGCCCTAGTCATGAGTTCATAGGATATCAAATTCATTCATCATTGTGAATCTTCAATGCCAGTTTCCAGGCACATGGCCTCTAGCGTATTAATGGTTTTAGGGCACATAAAAATAGTAGTGAACTTAGCATTACAATAGAATATGCTTCGCAGGCTCCATATAAAATAGGAGAAACAACACACTATGCCCAGATTCAAAAGCCACCATAAGGACCAGGCATATATGATCCATGGTACCTTGTAGACAAATAATCAAATGCCTAAAAAATACAGAGAGATTATGCCCTCAAGACCACAAAGGGATGATAAATATGTGCTAGCATTCAAATGAACAATTAACTCCAGAAGATACAGCAGGAGAATGCATCATGCTCAAGATTCATATAATAGTGAATTCATCAGTGTTGTAATGTGAACTAGACATGAGGAAATGAATCCAATAGAAAATGACAACAGTACCCTAGGCCATGCATGGAAAGTCACAGTGCCTACATACCATGGAATCAGTAGCAAGCAATGAGTTCACAAACATTGATGCCCTAGCTTTTGGTCATCGAGCTCATCAAGCATAAATCCAAGCTATTACATAATACAATAAAATGCAGAGAAATTCAAATGTACAGTGCCATTGATGTCATGCCCTAGCTCAAAAAAATGAAATGATTGCGAATCAGTAACAGTGAGTCCATATTGTGAAATGCCATATTCATGAGGTCAAATACACACTCACAGGCATGCAATACCCATGCAATAATCAAACAAAAATAGGATGCCAAACATAGTGCCCTCAACATACAAAGATATGGAATTACAAAGCTAGAATGTAGAGAGTAGATCTACAAAAAATAACAGAGGAAGTGGAGCCATTGCAGTGCCCTCATAGCCAAATGGAGATAGAAAATGGTGTGAATTCCAAAATCCTAAAGCCTACCTCAATAGCATAATGCCGAGAGCTGAATGTTTCCAAAGCCGGACTTGAAGATCGGAGGTGAACTACTAGTAGGAATAGCATCTTTCCAAATGCCAAATGGAGAAGTCTAGGTGCCAATTGTTTGCTTTCTTTATGAAGAAGGGTTTTTGAAAATGAACATTTTAATCGATTCTCCCCTTCGTAGGGTTGAAGATTTTTAATCTTTTTTATGTTTTTTCTATGTATCCAAATATTGAGCATGGTGAGGATTTTGACTTTATTAGGTTGGGTTTTAGATATCCTAGGGTATATGCTATGTGTAGATGGATTTAATCTATGAATGTAATAAGTCATCAAATGTGCTTTTCCCTTAATTGGGTTGAGAGTCATTTATTTGACTTAGGATAAATGTTAAATCCATGTTTAATTATTGGCATAGGGTTAAGGATTTTAATGTAAAACTCATGGCTTATTCTTTATTGTAATTCTGACAATGGCATTTTTATAGGCCACTATCAGAATCCTATTTTTGGTACATGACTTAGTGGGTAGAATGGTCTTCTTTGACTATCTATTTTTAGGGACCCCACTTTCTCCACCTCTCTAGAAACCCAGGAATCTAGAATTCGAGTTATGATATAGCCTCATGGGTCTATTGTTGATCTTTTTCTATTCTTAGGAGGTAGTGGAATTTGAATGTAGATTCCTAGGTTTTAGTTATATACCTCTCACTTTTGGTGATAGAGGTTAGCTCTTCATTATTTTCTCTTTGATATGAGTGTTGTAGGTCTGAGAGACACAATTGTACTTAGTTTCTTTTCTGCAATAAAAATTGATCCTTCTTGTTTCCCTACAATTTTGGATTTGTTCTTTGAATCACATGTAGGATTACTGTGATGTCCTTGTATCCTTAATCCACATGTTGATCTAAGTGGCTTTTCATGAATTCATTTCAGCTTAGTAGTGTAATTTGTGTGCAATTAAAAAGATCAGAATTGTGGAGATTTCTCCCTTCTCTATATTTCAAGTACCTTATTTCATAAAGAGTTTAAGGAAGTAGAATTAAGTTGTGAGTCAAGTTTTATCTTGCTGTTGGAGAAAACTTATTTCAATTGTGGATCTTCTTTTCAAATTTAGTGGATCACCTTTGCTTTCATTTAATTTCAGTTGTTTGTTTTATACAATCTCTCCCTTTCCTCCTAAAGTGTTAGTCAGTTTTCAAGTGATCCAAAGGGAAGTTGACCCTTAATTCGGAGGTCTATTCTTAGATAGGCTACCCATAGCCTAAGAATAGTTCCATGTTTCACAGGATTGTTGGGTTTTAACACTTAGCAAATTGGGTGCAATCCTTAGTGACAATAGTTTTTTGCATGCCCGGTGGGACTAAAGACTCAGTGAGTTAGATTTCTAAGAAGTTTTACATGCAAAGTTATTGTGTGGTATGAGAAGTGACTGTGTTTTGAAATCATACCTAGTGACTCTAATCTTGTTTCATGCAGATCAACACTTAAGCTTCTGAGTGGGATTCCAACTAGGTAGAGTAAGAATCCTTTTGTTTATACAGAGCTTCCATCCATAAAAAAGATGTCTAAAGCAGCCCAAACTAGTGCATCACAATTTGCAAATCCCACTCCTAATCCTACTCGCATTCCTGCAACCACTCCCCCAATTCAGCTAGTGCAAGTAGCACTAGCAGCTCAAGCTCCCCTTAATCCTCCAATGGCTAGACACCATCCTTTTATAGCCTTTAATCAAGGCAGCCCCTTGAATCTGTAGTAGCATAATGACATACCTATATCAGCCCTTAAAAGCTTTCCCATTTTCATAGGAGAGGATCAGACCTCCACTATTGATCATATAAGAGATGTAGCATCCCTTTGTGCCCTTCATAAGATAACCCAAGATAATGTGGCCATGAGATTATTGGTAGCTTCCCTCAAAGGAAAAGCTTTACAATGGTTTAGAGGCTTAGTAGTTGGTTCTATAGCTGATTGGGATGGGTTGGGTCAAGCCTTGACCAATCAATTTGAAGATAAATTAGACCACCTCTCATTAGTTGAGCATTTGACTACTATTAAAAGGTCACCCCAAGAATACATGATGGATTTTAATTTCAAATTTCAAAGGACATGGAATAGAATACCAGCCATAGTTAGACCTTCAAGCCAGTATGCTTTCCTATACTATCTAAGAGCCCTTAACAGTGATATCTCTATTATGATCGAATCCATGGGAGGGACTAATTTACCAGCAACATATTATCTTCCCATAAGAGCTGAAAATAGCCTAATCCAAGCGGGAAAGATAGCCCCAAGGCCTCCAATGCCTATTTTTCCTAAGCTCCATCTTGTTCCTAAAGCAATTCTAGTCTTGGCATCTATTCCACCTCTCCCAACTCCTTCTCAACAAGCTGTTAGCCTAGTTGTGAATCAATCCCAAGAGCTGAACCAAATCAAAAAGGCCTTGCAAACTGTTACTAATGAGCTAGTTAATCTAAAGAAATAGTAGTCCCAACCTTACCAGCAACCTTATCAACAGCCTTATCAGTAGCCCTATCAAGCTAACTACCAGCAAAATAGACCCCAATACCAACAAGGCTAGCAAGGCCAAGCAAGAAATTATAACCAAAAATCCAATCAACCTTATAATCATAACACTGCTAGTGCTTCTAGAGAGTTGGTCCCTGTAGCTCAAAATAACATGGTGCAAGAATATCAATAGGGCTGCCCATGTAATCAGGAGCATGTCCAAGTGATGTGTCTTAATGGTTATGCTTAGGCCCTCATGGTGTAGAACAATGTGATGAAGCCACAGGAGATGGTTCAAGAACTAGAGATTCAACAAGGTCTAGTTGCTACCTCAAATGAGCTGTAGGCACCTGAGGTGGCACTGGTTAATTTTCAGAAGGAATATTTTTGTGGGGTAAGTTTTTCCCTAAATGATAATCTGAACTATGTCCCAGTTGCAACTAACAAAAGGTCTAAGAAGAAAGATTTGGAGGTTGAGCAAGTGGCCTCTATTAGTTAGCAAGCCCCTATTGTGACTCCACAACCCAAGGGGGTCCAAGCTCCAATCCAAAACTAGTCGAAAGAGGTTAAGGAACTGGCCAAGGCAGCAACATAGTTGGTGTCTACACAAACAAAAACTACTGCAGCAAAAGGGTAGTCTAGAATGAGCTTGGGATCTTTTAATATTTTGGATAAAATGAAGAAGACCTCCATCAATGTGCCTTTGATGGACACCTTGGTGATCCCTAGACAAAAGGAGCTAATACTTAGCAAGTTGGCTAAGATTTCATCAAATCAAGAAGTTGTTTCAGAACAGCCTAGGATCCTAGTGGTTAAAACACCCAAAAAGAACACCAAACTAAAGAAGCCAACTTGCAGCCCATTGTTTCCCCACAGGTTAAACCCCCTCCTTTCTATGTAACTCTTATTGTTGGAAAATTTTTAGTTCACAATTGCATGATAGACTCAGGGGCAAGTAGTTTTGTGATTTCTAAACAGTTAGCAGACCTCCTAGGATTGTCTTATGAGCCAATAGACAGGCATGTTGTTCAGTTGGATGGGTCATCTGTTAGCACCATTGGAGTTATTAAGGACCTAAGTCTCACTCTACATGAATGTCCTAGCTTCTCCATTCCCCAAGATGTCTATGTCATAGATCTACCTCTTCACTTTGCTATCTATCTAAGTAGAGAGTTCACTGCCAGGTTAGGAGGATATCTCTTAGCTGATTAGTCTCATCTATACTTCAGGACCAAGTATGGGACTAGAGTTAGAATCAAGTCTGAAGCTTTTGAAAAAAGCCATGCCAAACCTTATACCCCAAGCCCTATAAATGCCAATTTGATGTTTCATGAGCAAGATTCCAATGATTCTGAACCTAAAACCATTATTAAAAAAATTCTCGATATTGTCCTAGATGAGTGGGTTGAAAGAGATTTGGAAGAGGATAACCCTTTTAGAAACATTGAGATTTCTAGTATTAGAATGTATATAATCCATGAGGAGGGTTCTGTGATTCCAGATTTGATGAAGAAAGAGGATAAGTGTTCTAAAAATCAGAATGGTGAGCTATGGTAGTTATTCTTTGATGGTGTTAGAAGCAAAGTTGGTTCAGGAGGTGGAGCTATCCTAATTTCTCCAGAAGGACAAAGGTATTACTCTACTATTCATTTTTCTTTCAGCTTTACTAACAATACATCAGAGTATGAGGCCTTAATTCATGGTTTAGAATGGGCTAGACAAAGGGGAATCAAGTACCTAAAAGTTATAGGTGATAGGGAGTTAGTGGTTAATCAAATTCATGGCACTAACCTCACAAAGAATGATACACTTAAGATGTATAAGCATAGGGTTTGGGATTTAATGGAAGGTTTTTGTTCTCTTAATTTGGTTGCTGTCCCAAGAAATCAGAATAAATAGGTAGACAAGCTAGCCCCCATGGGAGCAGAATATGATATTCCAAAGGAGATCACAAGCCCTGAAATGTAGCATGTGAAAGTTCTGGTAAGACCATCAATACAAGACAATCAGGTGAGCTGGAATTTTTTTGAAAATGATGAGTAGATTTTTAACTTTTGATAGAAGAAGCTAAATTCTCTAAAGTTAACCAGAATAAACATGCTCACCAGTATAATGACCATATGCTACAGTTGAAAAGTAACAAGCTTCCCAAGGGACTGGTCACCCTTGAGTCCATTTTTAACTCTGATGATCAGCTCAAAGGAGACAAGGCTAGCATGATAGTCAAGGAAGAGCACTACTAGCCTGTAGAGATTCTCAAAGACAAATCCCTTAAGTTAGGAAAAGTATGCACTCAACCAGAAAAATAAACCTTTGTCTCATTATGTCAAGAGTTTAGTGATGTTTTTGCATGGGAATAATATGATCTGAAAGGATTTGATCCCCATTTAGCCCAACACACCATTGAGCTATAACCCCATGCCAAATCACTGAGACAAAAGAAGAGACCTATCAATCCTAAGTTAGAGATTTCAATGAAGATAGAATTGAGGAAAATGATTGAAGTCAATATTATCTTTCCCATTAAACACACCTCTTGGGTTTCCAATACAGTACTAGTTAGGAAGAAGAATGGTGAAGTTTGGTTGTGTGGATTTCAGAGACCTTAACAGAGCCTCACTCAAAGACCATCACCCATTTCACTCCATGGAATAGATATTGCAATATGTCTCAAGGTTTGACATATTTTCTTTCTTAGATGGCTTTTCTGGCTATAACCAGGTCTTGGTTAAAGAAGAAGACCAATATAAAACAACATTCACCACCAAATGGGGCACCATGGCATACAGGAAGATGCCTTTTGGGCTATCTAACACTGGTGCTACATTTAAGAAAGCCATGGAAATGGCATTTCTAGTTTGATGAACAAGTTCATTCTAGTTTATCTAGATGATATAACTGTCTTTTCAAAAGACAATAATGATCACCTGGTTTATCTAAGGAAGATTTTTGAGAGGTGGATAGAATTTGGAGTTTCATTGAATCCTAAAAAATGCACCTTTATTTTCCATGAAGGCATACTACTATGGCACATTGTCTCTAAGCAAGGGACAAAAATTGATCCTGAGAGGATAAAGGTCATCATGGCACGACCCCTGCCAGCTCACAAGAAGGGACTGCAGAGTTTCCTTGAAAGAATCAACTTCTTAAGAAGATTCATTCCAAATGTTGTAGCACCACTCAAGCCTATGACCCATATGTTGAAGAAGAACTCAACCTTTCATTGGATAAATGAAAGAAAGAGGTGTTTTGAAGAAGTCAAGGAAGCAATTGCTTCTGCTCCTACTCTGGTAAACCCTAACTTTTCTAAAGACTTCATCCTGTATGCTTTTGGGGACACTTGTTGGCAATTTGGCTGAGGTATGTACATGGATATTGTCATTATGGAAACATATGTTCCCTATGAAGATCGCATAAGCTGGAAAGTAACTATGGAAGATTGTAGACTAAAACTGTCTAAGTATGAAACAGTGTTTTTAATAGAGCACCCGATACAATTTGTTTTGGTGACATTCACTGGAGCATGATCAGAGTTTGCACAGTTGAATATAGACTCTATGGTGTCTAAGGATACCCCATCTCAATGCAGAAAAGACTATGGATAGTACAGAAAAAGTTATGATTGTTTTACCGATGATAGTGTATAGCCGACAGAGCAATTTTGAAGGCAGAACTAGTAAATGAATTAAGGGATTATTTTTCTTGTAAAAATAATGACTTAATATTATAAAGAGCCAACATCCTAGATGTTTACTTTGGGATAAAGATATGGAAGTCACTGGAGAAAGATATTATGTTTGTATCTTGTATAAAGATGTAATATTGTAATGTACCGAACATACTTGAAATGTAACTTGTGATAGTTGTATATTGTGATAGCGGTGAAAGTTGTTGATGCAAAGTTGTAAGCAGTACCATATTGTAATTAGTAAACATTTGTATTACTTTTTTGGGCAGTGAGCTCATCTGGTAATCAGGTTTTGTATCTACAACTCCTAACAGGGTTGAGGCTTCTAACAAAGCCTATAGTCCCCTTAACTAGGACTAATACACTATATGTTTGTAATAAACTCCTAACAAGGTCAACATCCTTAACAGGATACTTTTGATTTTTGGATCTTTGTGGGTACCATCCCCACTGGGGTTTTACCTTGGCTAGGGTTTCCTCGAGAACATATCATGTGTTATGAGTTCTTTACATTTAATGTTATGTATGCTATTTAGTCTCTTATGCTTTAAACTAATCTATTATATCCATACGTGGTAAAAAGTAAAAGTTTGAGAAATATTGATTTACCCCCCCCACCTCTCAGTATTTCCTATTTCTAACAATTAGTATCAGAGTGCTGTTACTTAGAGAAGGAACATTCAAGGAAAGCCTAGCAGCTTGAGTAAGATCTCTATGGATATGGATCAGTTACAGAAGAATCTTGAAGAAGCTTTTGAACAAATTGATATGCTTACTAATGAAAGAAACACTCTGAAAAGAAAGTATGATGATGCAAAGAATCTTATTGACAAATTGAAAGGTAAGATAGAAGATCTAAAATCTGAGAAGGAATCTGAAATTCTTGTTGAAGATTGTGATGATTTAGAAAAAGAAAATGTGATCCTTAAACATGAATTGAAGATAGAAAATCTGAAGTTTAGCTTGAAAGATGGAAATGACAATCTGAGATATGAGAATGAAATTTTAAAGAATGAGAATGAAGATCTGAAATCTAAACTTGGCAAGGTAACATCTGAATTTGATAAAGTCAAATTGCAGTATGATGAACTTGAAAAATACAACGAGATTGTGAAAGGTGAATTGACTCACTCAAAACAACAACTTGAGAGACTATATTCAAATAGTGAAAAGATTAATGAGCAAGTATCTTATGGAAAACCATTCTATGATAAAACTAGTCTTGGATTTAACACATTGAAGATAGTTAGCAAAAAGTAAGAAATTGGATCTGAATGTATGTGAAAATAGTGAAGAAAAGAAGTTAGATGAGAACAAATCCGAAGATGCACCTAAGCAAGAAGAATCATAGAAGCAAGAAGATGTACCAAAGAAAGAAGAACCACCAAAAAAAGATGAACCATCCAAAGGTATGCAAAGAGAATTCAAAGGTAGATGTTTTGCTTGTAATACTATTGGTCATATCAAGAGAGATTTTACAGGTAAAAAATTCAAACCTCTTAATGGATATTGTTATAATTGTCATGATTTTGGACATAGAGCTATTGAATGTAGAAGATCTAAATTTATTGAGAATAATTACAATAGTAGAATGCCTAGAAATACTAACAATGCAGATCAGAGATCAACTGAAGACTTGAAAAGAAGAAATGGAATAGTATGTTATAGATGCAACAAAATAGGACATATTGCCAGAAATTGCAGGACACAAATCAATCAGCAAGCACCTACATATGGAACCAATGGAATCATTTGTCAGATATGTAACAAGATTGGACACACAACAAGATTTTGTAGAATGAACAATGGAGGTTATCATCATAACCCTAATCCTAGAAACTATGCAAGAAGGAATGAAAATGCAGGAAACAAAGAGAAAGGTTGCTGTAGCAATGAAGATGAAGTAAAATTTGTTAAAGGAACAAATCAAGGAGGTATATTTAGCATTGAAGTTAATGAGGAAGGTAATGTATCTGATGGTAAGAATGAGTCTTTACCTAACCCTTCTTTAAGCACTTAAATTATGTAAATTTCTGTAGTTTAGGAACTTAGGATTAGAGTAGAAGTAAATTTTGAATGAGTTAAGTTTGGCGTAGTTAGATGAAGGTTTTTTATGTTATACTAATGCTATGGTTAAGTGCACAAAAAGAAATGTTGTGTTTTGTGAGGTCGCAAGAAGATTTATGGTTGCAGGTTTACAGAATCAACTTTTTGGCAATTTAGTGGCAAAAGAATTGAATGCGATGTCCAATCGAGTAAATGCTAAGTATTAAAAGATTGAAATCAAAGTTATTGTGATTATCAAGTGAATAGAAGTGATTTGGAGAGTGAAGAGAGAAGTTTGGAAGTGATTTGCAGAAGTTTGAAGCACTGATCAAGCGAAAGCCCTAATTTTGTGAATTTAAGGTATTTATCTAACTAAGATCTTGAATCAGTTTAAGTAATCAGATATAATCATGGATGTGTCATTGATTCACAACATTAAGGATAAGAACAGACCTAGAACTAAGAAAGATCTAGTTGAACCCTGAGAAAGAGATGCTAGTTTAGCTTTATCATCTGTACCAAATGGAGTTTTTCATTTAGAGAATGTGAAAGGATATCTTGGATGCAAATATGAAACCCTAAGGGAGAGTAATTTTAATGGTGAATAGAAAAAATTATACAACAAGGATATGTCAGTGAGACAAGGTTATGAACATCTAGAAAATAATGAAATCATTGAGTACTCTATGAAATATGAATTTGATGATGAGGAGTGTACTAAGATCATTTTGAGTAGGATACATAATGGTAAATTTTGGTTAGAAGATAGAGTTATAGACATAACTCCAGACCTAATTCATGATGTGACTAGATTATCAAAAGTTGGTGCAATTCCACTGAATGAGAAAAACATGAGAAAGATTGTGATTGATAACACAGGTTCAATATACAATGGTAGAGGTATAGTCACTAGTAAGATTAAGCAAGATGATGTAAGATATTTGTGTAAGATTTTGACAACAAAATTTTGTGGAACTTCTAGTGAAGATGATATGTCAGCAGGTATGGTACACATTGCTTATTTGATGTGTGTGGAGAAGAATCCTGTGGATATGTGTGAAATTTTGAGAATACAGTTGTTTGAGAATTTGGAAAAGATAAAGAAAGCTATATACACTCACTTTAGATTTTCCTCATTGGTTACTTACATGTTCTTCCACTTGCTAAGAAGATTTCCTTAAACTATTGATTGGAATGATGGTGAGAATACTATGGAAAGAATCAATAAAGTTTACATGAAACATCTTATTGAGAAGGTTAATGACAGTGTAAAGTTAGTGTTGAAAACTTTTCAGAACATTGTGGTAAATAGATCAAGAATTCATGTATCCCTAGTTGAGAAATACAAAGATGATATATGTTTTATGGTTGATATTGATTTCGCTTACATTGAGGCAGTAGAACCTAGACATGAATTCATAGACCCTCTTGGCTATGAAATCTCTGAAGTTGAAATAGAAGGATATGTTAGTAGATTGTAGAAAAGTAAATTGGATGCTCATAGCAATAGATTTGGAACATATGATGAAAACTTTGATTCAGCAAAGACACTTAAGGAAGAGAAACAATCAAAGAAGAGAGTGGAGACTACAATAAAGAAAATTCTAAAAGAAATAGGTATGAGTGAATAGGAATTTGATATTGCAAGAAAGATTGAAAAAGCAATAAGGAAAAGTGAGATACTATCAGTCCCACCTTTGGCATCAAGTGAAGACCCTCAAGAACCCATTCAAGTTAAGGTAAAGGTTGAAGAACCTGAGAAGGAGCAAAAAATTAGTCAGACAAAGAAACCCTCTTCTTCAACACCATGCAAAAGAATGAAGGCAAGTGCTTCAAGACCAGGTAAAAGACAAAAAGTAATTGTTCCACCAATACCTAAAAGAGTTGCAGAGCTAAAAGATGATGAAGTAACAATAAACAAGAAATTTTGGAAACTAAGGATATAAAGAGTTAATGAAGACATATTGTAGCATGGATACTTTACCAAGATGAACAAATACTATGATTTATATGCATCCTCTGACATATTAAATCTAGAGAATGCAATGGTTACACATATGATTTTGGCAAACAAGAAATTTGATACTATTCATGGAAAGATACCAGAAGATTTGTACAATAGACTTGTGAGCAGAAAGATGAGAGCACAAGAAGAAGATACTAAAATGAGAGAGAATGTGATAAGATAGTTCTATGACATAAGAGATGATGACCACCTTAAATAGATCCTCAAGCCACTTGAAACCCTATTAAGAAACAAAAGAAGAACTATACAAATAATGGGAGGTCAGTATGAACAAGTGAAGACTGAAATTGAATAGGAAGTTGGGCATGTGCTAGCAAACTTGGTAGTAGGAAAAGATAGCAAAGATCAATCAGTTGCAGAACCAATAGAGAAATAGAGTTTAGAACAGGAAGAGATAGTAGTAGAGGTAGTTAAAGTTGAAGATATTCCCTCTTCTTCTATAAACATTGGTTACTTTAGATTCAGATGATGCGGTACTCAATAGTTTGGCTAATATTGTTGACAATTTGGCTTTGGGAGAGCAAGAAAAGAGTATTGAAACAGAGACCACATGAATAAAGAAGAAAATGGCACTAGTGGTCACTACATCTAGTACACCTATTGTACCTATGATACCACAAGAAGACATCAGTTTTACCCCTAAGACTAGAAAGAAAAGAGAGATTTGTTTGATGCTTGAAGATTTAGGCAAAGAAGTGGACGATGTTGATCAACTAGATTTGATCACATCTTTGAACAAAATTATTGGGAAAAACAATAAGGTCAAGAATTTGGAAGGTATTCTAAAAGATTTGACTGAGAAGCTACAAAGTGTTATATCTACAAAAGTCTTTGATTCAGACCCACTTGAAAGAGCAAAGATGGTAATAAATTCTTTTTATGTTGAGTTCACTAATTTGACTGATATTGCTAAGGTTAAGGCTCATGCAACTTATGAAGCTGAGATGTTGCAGAATATAAGTCAGAATATCAAAAATGACATTGGTAGCCTTGACAGATACATTAAGAACATAAGGAAACATCTTGAGACTGGAAAGTGTTTGTACATTTAGTGTACAAAATCTAAAAAATATAATAATTGAGGAAGAGAAGAAGATAAAAGAGAAGCAAGATGAAATTACAGCAGAGACAAACTCAATGGCCAGCCCAAACATAAAGATCAGTGCAGTTGAGAAAAAGATCAGAAAATTATGTGATGAGATAAGGACTTTGAATGATGAGAAGAACAAGAAAATTATCAGGATAAACATCTTGAGAGAGCATGTCTCAATCAAGTTGACTATAATAGAAGAGCAACTAGAAGAATGTCTTACTACTAAGACATCATTTCAGAAGTTCAACTTTGAATCTCTTCAAGCTTGTCAGATTGCAGCAGCTTTGCAATAAGACAGTAAGGTAAAAGTTTTGACACAATTTTGTATATCCCTTTCCACCCTTTATTTTGTCATTGTTGTCAAAGGGGGAAAGATACTTAGAAAATTGTCTATATATGATAAGAAAGGATACTCATAGGGGGAGTTCTATGGATTATTATGAAGTCTTATAGATTATGTGTATATTTTGAGGAGATATAAGGATAATATTCTATGGCCAAAAATTTTGATACAAATTTTGAGATTTTGACTTGTACACTTAGCCAATTTTCTCATATGTTGCCACAAATGACAAAGGGGGAGATTGTTGGCAATTTGGCTGAGATATGTATATGGATGTTGTCATTATGGAAACATATGTTCCCTATGAAGATTGCATAAGCTAGAAAGTAAGTATGGAAGATCGTAGACTAAAATTGTCTAAGTATGAAACAGTGTTTTTGACAGAGCACTCGATACAGTTTGTTTTGGCGACGTTCACTGGAGCATGATCAAGGTTTGTGCAGTTGAACATAGACTCTATGGTGTCTAAGGATACCCCATCTTATTGTGAAAAATATTATAGATAGTATGGACAAAGTTATGAATGTTTTACCGATGACAATGTATAGCCGACAGAGCAGTTTTGAAGGCAAAACTAGTAAATGAATTAAGGGATTATTTTTCTTGTCAAAATAATGACTTAATATTATAAAGAGATGACATCCTAGATGATTACTCTTGGATAAAGATATGGAAGCCAACTAGAGAAAGATATTATGTTTGTATCTTGTATAAAGATGTAATATTGTAATGTACCGAACATACTTGAAATGTAACTTGTGATAGTTGTATATTGTGATAGCGGTGAAAGTTGTTGATGCAAAGTTGTAAGTAGTACCATATTGTAATCAGTAAAAATTTGTATTACTTGTTTGGGTAGTGATGTTATCTGGTAATCAAGTTTTGTATCTATAACTCTTAATAGGGTTGAGGCTTCTAACAAGGCCTATAGTCGCTTAACCAGGACTGATACACTATATGTTTGTAATAGACTCCTAACAGGGTCAACATCCTTAATAGGATACTTTTGATTAGTGGATCTTTGTGGGTACCATCCCCACTAAGGTTTTCCCTTGGCTAGGGTTTCCTCAAGAACATATCATGTGTTATGAGTTCTTTACATTTACTATTATGTATGCTATTTAATCTCTTATGCTTTAAAGTAATCTATTATATCCATAAGTGGGCAAAAGTAAGAGTTTGTGAAATACTTATTCACCCCCCCTCTTAGTATTTCCTATTTCTAACAACACTAATAGTATCTCTGCCATGTTAGTCCAGTAGAATGCTGAAAAGAAAGAGCAACCAGTGGCTTTCTACAACCAAGGTCTAGATGGTTATGAACTTAATTACACTCCTGTAGAGAAGCATGTCCTAGAAATAGTGAGGAGTTTGAAAAAATTCAGACACTTGTTGTCTAATAACATAGTACACCTAATGGTTGCCCACCCTTGCTTAAAGGATTTCCTATTAAATAAAGACCTAAGCCACAAGAGGGCTAGTTGGGTCACCAAAGTCATGGAGTATGACATTCAAATTAAAGTGACCAAGCTGATTAGAGGAAAAGGGATGTGTGAACAACTGAATGAGGGAAGAACATATCAAAACTAGCTAGAAGAGGAGGTTTTCCTGATGAACCAAAATGCAGAATAAAGTGCAAGTTGGACAATAGAGATGAAATGTTATCTCTCAACTGGTCAATTCCCTCATGGCCTTGATAGGAGTAAAAGAAGGTAGTTTAGACTCTAAGCTATCCCATTTATCATTATTGATGATGTTCTATATAGGAAAGATCATAGTGGTGTCTTGTTGAGATGTGTTGAAACCAGCCAAGTAGATAGAATACTGGAAGAGTTGCATGATGGAGGTTCTGGAGGACGCTGTGTAGCAAGAACCACTACTCTAAAAATGATGAGAGCTGGGTACTATTGGCCTAGCCTATACAAGGATGCATTTGATTGGGTAAGAAAGTGAAAGAACTATACTTTATTTTCTAGAAAATAGAAGTTAGCAGCCCTCCCTCTACATCCCATCAAAGTGAAGCAGCCTTTCTCCAAATGGGGATTGGATTTCATTGGACCTATCAACCCCCCATCTAGTGCTAGGCACAAATGGATACTTACTACAACAAATTATTTTACCAAATGGATAGAGGCTGTAGCATTGAAAGAAGAAAATGAGACCTCTGTCCTAAATTTCTATCAAGACATTGTGTCTAGATTTGGTGCTCCTGATTCTATCATTTCAAACAATGCTATGGAATTTCAAGGAACTAGAATCTTATAATGGGAACTCAAGCACAATATCTTCCTAAGTACCTCTTCTAACTATTACCCTTAGGGTAATGGTCAGACAGAATCAACAAACAAGAACTTGTTGAGAATCATCAAAAGGACTATAGAAGGAAACTAGAGGGATTGGCACAACAACTTGAAGATGGATTTATGGGCAGACAGAATAACACCTAAGAGGTCTACAGGTAACTCCCCCTATACACTTTTTTATGGGAAGGAAGCTAGGATTCCTTTGTCTACTAAGCTGCCTACTTTAAGTTTAATCAAAGAAATTGATCTTATGAGAGAAGATGTTATGCAAGTCAGGCTTGCTAAATGAAGAAGTAAGAAAACTAGCACTAGAGAGTCTGGAGGCTCATCATTCTTAGATGAAGAAAATCTTTGATAAAAAGGCCACACCTAGAGTTTAAAAAGAAGGGGAGCTTGTCCTCAAGTGGGATGAATCAAAGTACAAACCTGGAAGGCATACTAAATTTGATGCCATATGGAGTGGACCCTTCATGGTGATTGGATGCAGAGCCCATAATGCTTTTTAGCTGGCTAGTATGGATGGAGAGGAGTTTCCCATTCTAGTGAATGGGATTCACCTAAAGGCTTGTTTTTGAGGTCTATTTCTACCCTGCACATTAGTAAGTTAGAAGTTTCAGCTTTCTATGCTCCCTAAGTGCTTGGCACAAGTTTTTTTTTAATTTTTAGTTTGCTTTTAGATTAGTTTTCAATTTGGTGTGAGTAGCAATAAGCCAGAGAGGTTATCTCTAGTAGTTAGTGTTTTGTTAGCAAGAAGGATTCGTTGTTTAAAGGACCTAATTTTAGTTTGAAGCCTATAAGAATATGCACCCAATGGATCTTTAAGGTAGTTGGTTAGGATGCTTAGTAGGCAAGCACTCCAAATAGGTCACCAGAATTTTATCTATATTTTACTCCTTGAAGGGGCCTAATTACTAAGTTTGACTACTACACTTTAGTTTGAAATTATTAGTGGTCTTTCTTAAATTTGTGTTCATTTCATTGCAAGGAACATGAAAGAGAAAGGAAATAAACTTCTACATCTAGAGATTACACATGCATGTATCAGTGATATCTATGCTATACAAAGGGGAAAGAATTGGAAAGAGAAAACCATCTATTTGAGCTCACACAGGCCATGAGCATAGCCATTACCATAATTGAATGAATGAGTGCAGATATACATTAATAATCAATTAAAACACTGGGGTACTAGACATTTCTTGGTAATGGTGTCTGAATCTGATCCTGTCTAGAGAACTCCCATAGTCTAGAACCTGGAAGAAGAGAAAAGGAGATATGGGTTAGATCCAATGGATCTAAGTAATGGCTGGTATCATAGTATTTACAAAATGCATATGTACACTCAGCCATGCACCTCTAGGAAAATTTGTGCTCAGGACATGTGTATAAAGAGGCACCATGTTTTCACTAATGTGTTTATTTCATGTGCAGATACAGGAGGAGCTGATCTAGCAATAGCACTAATGAATGGCCTTGACCCTTGATGCAAATCATGATAGGAAAACCTCATGTTTTCTATCAGTGACTGCATCAAGGGCCAAGAGCACCCATAGTACAAAACATAGGAATGTCTAGATGATGCAGCATCAATGGGGACACTCAAGAATCTTGAAGATAAATCAAATGGAACATAGTCAATAGGGCACTAGTAGATCCAAGAGGAATTCATCAAGTCATCATCAAAATAGAAAATAGGGTACACAAGTCTACATGGTTTTATCTCACATTCATGGCAAGACCATATGAAATAGTGAGAAACATCTAGTATGATTGTAGTTCTTTGAGGATTCTCTTCAATAGGAAAACATGGCTTGGTAGAATAGTGCCTCAAACAAGATAATAAAATCTAGTCATGTATGGGTACAAATGATGAACATAGCATCTTCTAAGAGCATCAAGTGGACCTCATTAAACACAATGAATCACAATCTGCATATTAGGGAAAAAAACATTATGGATTTCAATAGGACTCATCACATCATAATAGGAGGTGCACAAATCTGCATTAGCTATACAACAATAATGGTAAGCTCTGATGCTACAACCTAGGTTCATAGGCCTCAATAAACATGAAATATAGTGCATTGTAATGTAATGAAAAGGAAAAAACAACGGGCAAGAGATCAACCAAACAAGAATTCATGGGCTTAAGTGCTCAGGGCATGTGAGCATCTAATGCGGAGAGCATTATGCACTAGTGAAGATAGGTAGTTTCAAATATAGAGGAGAAGTGATCTAATAGATAAACAAATAGTGAATATATGATGCAAGATATCCCATGCTAAGCTCACGGGCTATGCCTCAATGAAATTTTCCATAATAGCGAATAAGATATCCAAAGATACGCAACAGTTGACAACATCACCGTAATCATAGTACCAATGCTCATGGGCAATGAATAATGAAGGATAAACATATGTATTGGTAGCTGCCTCCCCAGCTTGAGGAATTCCAAGGCTCAATTTAGTCAATAGTTAGAATAGTGAGCATGAGACATTGCACAGGAGGCCATGATGAATAAGGTTCAACAAAATCAATGCTCACAGGCTATCCCATGCCAAGTATTATGACAACAAACTAATGTTTCATAGTTTGAATGGTGAACTCTAGCAATAGTATGAGAAATAGCTTATGGTTTATCAAGGTAAAGAAGATAATGGCACCCTAAATCCAAACAGGATTCATATAACAGTGAAGATTGAGTGCTTGGGCTCCATGAGAGATTATGTGTTAATAGAAGAATAGCTCGCAGGCCATAAACAAGAATCATTCATAAAACCAAAGGTTATGTGGATGCCCTAGTCATGAGTTCATGAGACATCAAATTCATTCATCATTGTGAATCTTCAATGCCAGTTTCCAAGCACATGGCCTCCAGCATATTCATGGTTGTAGGGCACATAAAAATAGCAGTGAACTTAGCATTACAATACAATATGCTTCATGGGCTCTATATACAACAAGAGAAATAATACACTATTCCTGGAATCAAAAGCCACTATAAGGACTAGTCATATACGATCCATGGTGCCTTATAGACAAACAATCAAATGCCTAAAAACTATAGAGATATTATTTCCTCAAAACCATAGAGGGATGATAAATATGTGCTAGCATTCAAATGAACAATTAACTCTAGAAGATACAGTAGGAGAATGCATTATGCTCAAGATTCATATAATAGTGAATTCATCAGTGTTGTAATGTGAACTAGACATGAGTCAATGAATCCAACAACAAATAATAGTAGTGCCCTAGGCCCTACATGGAAAGTCATAGTGCTTGCATACCATGGAATCGGTAGCAAGCAATGAGTTCACAAACATTGATGCCCTAGCTTTGGGTCATCGAGCTCATCAAGCATATATCCAAGCTATTACATAATACAATAAAATGTAGAGAAATTCAAATGTACAGTGCCATTGATGTCGTGACCTAGCTCAAAAAAATGAAATGATTGTGAATCAATAATAGTGAGTCCATACTATGAAATTCCATATTCATGAGGTCGAATACACACTCACGGGCACGCAATACCATTGCAATAATCAAACACAAATAGGATGCCAAACACAATGCCCTTGACATACAAAGATATGGAATTATAAAGCAAGAATGCAAAGAGTAGATCTACAAAAAATAACAAAGGAAGTGGAGCCATTGCAGTGCCCTCATAGCCAAATGGAGATAGAAAATGGTGTGAATTCCAAAATCAAGAAACCTACCTTGATAGCATAATGCCGAGAGCTGAATGTTTCCAAAGCTGGACACGAAGATCAGACGTGAACTGCTAGTAGGAATAGAATCTTGCCAAATGTCAAATGGAGAAGTCTAGGTGCTAGTTGTTTCCTTTCTTTGCGAAGAAGGGTTTTTGAAAATGAACATTTTAATCGATTCTACCCTTTGTAGGGTTGAGAATTTTTAATCTTTTTTATGTTTTTGCTACGTGTCCAAATATTGAGCATGGTGAGGATTTTGAAGTCATTAGGCTAGGTTTTAGATATCCTAGGGTATATGCTATGTGTAGATGGATTTAATCTATGAATGTAATAATTCATCAAATGTGCTTTCCCCTTAATTGGGTTGAGAGTCATTTATTTGACTTAGGATAAATGTTAAATCCATGTTTAATTATTGGCATAGGGTTGAGCATTTTAATGTAAAATTCATGGCTTATTCTTTATTGTAATTCTGGCAATGGTATTTTTATAGGCTATTAGAAATAGGGAATACTGAGAGGTGGGTTGAATTAGTATTCTACAATCTTTTTCTTTTTCCCAATTATGGATGTAACAGATAATATTAATGCATGCATAACATAGAAAGCTAAACAATGTGCATAGCTATAAAACAAAAGAACTCATAACGCATTATTTGTTCTCAAGGAAACCCTGGCCAAGGGAAAACCCTGGTGGGGATGGTAACCACAAAGATCCACTAATCAAAAGTATCCTAATAAGGATGTTGACCCTGTTAGGAGTCTATTACATGTATATAGTGTCTCAGTCCTGATTAAGGGACTATAGGCCTTGTTAGAAGCCTCAACCCTATTAGGAGTTGGCAGTACAAAATATGATTACCAGATGAGCCCACTACCCAAACAAGTAATATACAATATTTACTTATTACAAAAGAGGTCAAGGTACATAACCTTATACTACTTGCATCAATTTCTCTTCACTTCTCTTTCACTATCGCTATTACATATACATCATATTTCGCATCATATCACTATATTTTACAATTACATTTATACAAGTTATTAAGGTTAATAACTCTTTCAGTCGGCTTGCATATTACAAAATATCTTTACCCAAGGGTTAAAATCTAGGATTTCATCCCTTTATATTTTTAAGTAATTATTTTGATAAACAAAATAATCCCTTAACTCTTTATCAATTTTGTCTTCATATTATGTCATGTCGGCTTGACACTGTCTTCAGTAAAACTGTCATAACTTCTTCTGTACATGCCATATTGACTTGCACTCTAAGGTGAGTCTTCAAAACTCACCATAGTGTCTATGTTCAAGTTTGAAAGCATTGAACTTACTCCAATCAACATCGCTAAACAAAACAGTCTTTGGGTTGACTAGCAAAAACACGTTGTCTCATACTTAGACAATTTTGCATTGCACTATGACATACTAGCTTTCTAACCTGTGTGATGTTCATGTAGATCATATGTTTCCATAATGACAACATATATGTAACCAACTCAACCAAATTTCCAACAATATCCCCCTTTGTCATTGGTGGCAACATATGAGAAAATTGGCTAAGTCCTAGACTCCAAAATTTCAAAATTGTGGCCATAATACAAAATATGTATATACTGTCCTTATGACTCCAAGAAATCTTATTTCTATATAGTACTCCCCCTAAGAGTATGAATCCTTATCAATTTTTTGCTATATATCTCCCCCTTTGACAAGAATGACAAAAAAAGGTGAGGGTTACAAAACTGTGTTAAAAAAAAAGTTATACCTTGATTCAGTATTGCAAAGCTGGTAGGCTTGCAACACAATCTGCAAAATCAATCTTTATTGCCTCTAACTCTTTCTCCCATGATTTCTTAATTTAATCTTCCACACTGAGTAGTGCACACAATCCATAAGATGCAATCTCGCATGCTTGGAGATTCTCAAAACTAAATTTCTGAAAAGATATCTTGGCTGAAAGACATTCTTCTAGTTGTCCTTCAATAATGCTTAATTTCATAGAAATGTGCTCTCTTAAAAGAGTGAATCTTTTCATTTTCCTATCCTTGTCATCTTGAAAAATTTTGATTTCATCATATATCTTGCGAATATTCTTCTCAATATCAAATACCTTCATATTGGAGCTTGAAATAAGGCTTGTCTCATTCTGAATTTTTGCTTCCTTCATATTCATCTTCTGATCTTCCTCTGCTACCAAGGTCTCTGATTTTGTACACTGAATGTACAAAGATTACCTTTTTCTAAATTCTTCCTCAAATCCTTAATAAAGATATCAAGATTATTGATATCATTCCTGATATTTTGGCTAATGTTCAAAAGTGTTAAATTAATACAAGATGAATGAACAAGGAGTAGTAAGAAACAAAGCAAGATTTGATTGATGCAGCAGTGTTACAGTATTGGATTTTTGGAACATTGGATGTTTTTCACCTATGTTTCCATCAATGCCAATGGGGGTCTCAGCCAAATTGCCAACATAGGCCACTGTCAGAATCCTATTTTTGGTACATGACTTAGTGGGTAGAATGGTCTTCTTTGACTATCTATTTTTAGGGACCCCACTTTTTTTGCCCCCCTAGAAACTTGAGAATCTAGCATTTGAGTTATGATATAGCCTCATGGGTCTATTGTTGATCTTTTTCTATTCTTAGGAGGTAGTGGAATTTGAATGCAAGTTCCTAGGTTTTAGTTATATACCTCTCACTTTTGGTGATAGAGGTTAGCTCTTCATTCTTTTCTCTCTGATATGAGTGTTGTAGGTCTGAGAGACACAATTGTACTTAGTTTCTTTTCAGAAATAAAAATTGATCCTTCTTGTTTCCCTACAATTTTAGATTTTTTCTTTGAATCACATGCATGATTACTATGATGTCCTTGTATCCTTAAAACACATGTTGATCTAAGTGGCTTTTCAGGAATTCATATCAACTTAGTAGTGTAATTTGTGTGCAATTGAAAAGATCAGAATTGTGGAGATTTCTCCCTTCTCTATATTTCAAGTACCTTGTTTCATAAAGAGTTTAAGGAAGCAAAATCAAGTTGTGATTCAAGTTTTGTCTTGTTCTTGGAGTAAACTTATTTCAATTGTGGATCTTCTTTTCAAATTTGGTGGATCACCTTTGCTTTCATTTAGTTTCAGTTATTTGTTTTATGCACTCTCCCTTTCCTCCTAAAGAGTTAGTTAGTTTTCAAGTGATCCAAAGGGAAGCTGGCACTTAATTCAGAGGTCTATTCTTGGATAGGTTACCATATCCCAAGAATAGTCCCATGTTTCATAGGATTGCTGGGTTTTAACACATAGCATATTGGGTGCAATCCTTAGTGACAACATGAACCAATAAAATTATGTCTTAAGTGGAGATGGACATCACTAATTTGAACTATATAAGATGGATATTGAGTGACATTGTTAGAATAATCTTGTTTAATAGGATTATTGTTAGGATTGGGTGTAGATTAAGTAGCTGATTGGGGAGCTTGTGGATACAGAAGGGTAGGTGTATTCAGGCTTGGAGTAATATCTTATCATAGTAGAATAGGGTTAGGCATTAAAGAAATTCATTGGTTGAATTTATTTTGTGGCTATGAGTATTGTAGAGTAGCTTGAGGCCATTGTTGATTACCCCTCCATGGCTAAGACTACAATTTTTGAGCTCCTTACCATTGATTATAATGGGTGTTTGGTAATAAGATGAATGATACCACCCTCCTTGTCAAGGTCCCCAATTAGTGTTCACATTACACTACCACATTTTTTTTATTATTTCATTACTAATTATTCCAACTTGCAACATTTGTATTGAACCCAGACGATGCATTACCATAAGATAAAAGATTTGCAGGCATACCTTGACATTTTTTTCCATGGATTGCATTTATAAATGTAGAATATTTATCTATCATAATCTTCAACTACATGGAACTCCAATTTTGAAGGCTTTTCTTTGGTTATAATTACTAGTTTCTTACATTGACATGCGACTTTATTTTTCCAACAATGTGGACAATATTCAATGAGTGTAGAATTTTATTTCTTCTAGTATTTCTTAATATGTAGAGTGTCCAAATTTGTATCCATGTGACTTATAATATCCTCCATATTTGAAAGAAAATTAATAAGCTCCATGTGAGATACCCTATTGATGAAGGGTGCTCCCCTTAATACCACAAGCACATAACAGAAATAGAGAAACTTCAACAATAATATGCAAGAACAGAAAATTGGCTTCTTATTATCTCCACAAATGTGGAATTACAAACTTTCAGAATTACAATATGCAAAGCCACATGGGCATTCCCTTACAATATTTTGTAGGACAAAGCCTCGAATCAATACCTAGATCTACTACCCAGAACTGCCCTAGACAACACTACGGGCCTTCTTTATATAGGCAATTTCCACCGCCTGAGAAGGTTCTAGAAATTTAGCCCTTAGGGCTGACCAAACTTAGAATTATTTTATTTTACAATTTATTACATCAAAGTCAGCTCAAAATGAGTTTTGAAACCCAAACAAAAATTTTGGAGAAAAATTATTTTTCGCCATTTCAGGTGAACTAACTTCTGAAGACCATAAGTCATCGCCCGTTGACCCGATTGGCTATTATAACCCCATTCTGGAAACACCACGAAGTGCTCTACAGGCTTGACCTGTGCAAGGTGCCTGTCACCCAAATTTTCAACCTCATTTGGGGCCTCTAAAGCCTTCAAAATAGAGTTTGAAGTTTCTGTACCCTGCTGCCAATACCGAAAATCTTCAATATCTTCAAAACTAGACCTGATCTAGCCATGAAAATTTGCTGGCAAGCTGATATGACTGAGATGAACCTCCACATGTAAAATTAGAACATTTCAAGATTGTAAGACCAACTTACTAAAAATAGCAAGTTTCCATAAATAGCGGCTCTGCACAAGATAGCCCTTATTGAATACAAAAACAAAAATATTTTTGGGTGATGCAAGATTGCTCTTACACCTAGGATGCTCCTGCATCAGACACCCAGGGTAATTTGAGAAGTGACCTTGTCACAACTCAGGTGTGCAGAGGAAAACCAAGATGGTTAACCTCCTCCTTTGTTAGCCATGATGAATCTTCAACAGGTCATCCTTTCCATTTGACCAAATACTCTTCATATGTCCTATTCCTTGTGCTTCTAGCAACACGACTGTCCAGTATGTCTTCAATCTCCTTGATATCTAAACTGGTTGCTAGAATACTCCATTGTGCTGCTGCAACCTCATCTTCAACACCTCCTTCATGATACTCTGTCAAATCTGAAATGTTAAACACTGGTGAAATATTCAGCTCATTAGGCAATCCTACCTCATATGCATTTCCTGAATCATGCTTCTTCAGTATCTTACATGGTCCAAACTTCTTCATTTTTAGCTTGTTATATGTACCAACTGGAAACTGATCCTTCCACAAATGAACCATGACTTCATCCCCAACCTAAAATTCCTTATGCCTCCTTTTCTCATCTACCTTAGTCTTATACTACACATTCATCTTGGTAATATGCTTCCTCACCTCCTCATGGATGTTCTTCAAATGTTCTACAAAAAGCTCAACTTCAACACTACTTATTTCTCCTTTATCTATCTTTCTCAACTCAGATGCATTTCTTGGACTACTTCCATATACAATCTAGAATGGTGATTTACCAGTGCTCCTATTGATAGAATTATTGTATGCAAATTTTTCCTGTGGTAAAATCAAATCCCATCCTGTTGGCTTATCTCCAACCAAACATCTCAGCAGATTTCCCAAACTTCTATTCACCACCTCTGTCTGTCCATCAGTCTATGGATGATGTGATGAACTAAACTTCAAATCTATCTTCAACTTCTTCCACAATGTCTGGTAGAAATATAAAACAAACTTAGTATCTCAATCTGAAACTATGGTCTTTGGCAAACCATGTAGTCTCACCACTTCTCTGAAAAACAATTCTGCTACATGAACAACATCATTAGTCTTCTTGCAGGGAATGAAATGTGCCATCTTTAAAAATATATCAACTACTAGAAAAATTGAATCATGTCCCCACTGTGTCCTTGGTAAACCAAGAACAAAGTCTATACTGATATCCTCCCAAGGCTTCTCTGGTATAGGTAATGGCTGATACAACCCTATATTTTACTTCACTTCTTTCACCATCTGACATACTCTGCAACTCTATACAAACTTCTTCACATCTTACTGCAATTGTGGCCAATAATAATTCTCACCAACCAAAGCAAGGGTTTTATCATGACCAAAATGTCCAGCCAATCCTCCACTATGCTTCTCCTTGATGAGATTCTCCCTCATAGAACTTCGTGGAATGCACAACTGACTCCCTCTGAATAGCATATCCTCTTGGATGATAAAATCCAGCCATTTTGTCCTGTCTAGAGTAACAGGTTCTGTACAAGCTTTCCAAGCTTCACCAAAATTAAGATCCCTTGGATACAAATTTTTGAGTTCCTTGAACCCAACCACTTCAATCTGCATCTCTGTCAGCAATAGTTGCCTTTTTCTAAGAGCATCTGCAACCTTATTAGACTTTCCACTCCTATGTTTCAAAACAAATGTATAACTCTACAAAAACTCAACCCATTTCAAATGCCTCTGATTCAACTTTCCTTGACTATTCAAATATTGCAAAGCTTGATGATTAGTATACAAAACAAAATCCTTAGGAAGGAGATAATGTCTCCACTTCTTTAATGACTGAACTATAGCATAAAATTCTTGATCATAGACAAAATATTTTCTCTTGGCATCATTTAACTTCTCACTGAAATAAGTAACAGGTTTACCTTCTTGGCTCATAACAGCTCCTATTGCAGTACCACTAGCATCACAATCTACTTGAAACACCTTATTAAAATCTGGAAGTGCTAAAATAGGTTGTTCTGTAACTTTTTGTTTCAACAATTGAAAACTCTTTTCTGCCCCATTAGTCCACTTAAACTCTTTTCTATCCCTTCTCATTATTTCAGTCAAGGGTCCACAAATACTGCTAAAATTTCTGATAAAATTTCTATAAAAGCTAGTCAAACCATGAAAAGATCTTACCTCAATAGCACTCCTTGGAGTAAGCCATTCAAGGATAGCCTGTACCTTCTCTAGGTCCATTTTTAGACCTTCTGCTGAAACTACAAATCCCATATACACTAACTCTTTCTTCACAAAACTACACTTCTTCAAATTAATCAAAAATTTCTCATCTCTCAACTTCTCAAACACCATACGAATATGGATCATATGTTTCTCCAACGTCTTGCTAAAAATCAAAATATCATCTAGGTAAACAATGACAAACTTACCTAGAAATTCTTTTAGAACCTCATTCATGAGCCACATGAAAGTGCACGGTGCATTAGTTAGCCCAAAAGGCATGACTAACCACTCATATAGTCCTTCCTTTGTCTTGAAGGTAGTCTTCCATTCATCTTCTTCTCTGATCCAAATCTGGTGATATCCACTCTTCAGATCTATCTTTGAGAAATACACAGCTCCACTTAAATAATCCATAATATCATCCATTCGTGGCAATGGAAACCTATACTTGATTGTGATCTTGTTTATTGCTCTAGAATCTGTACACATCCTCCACTCTTCATTCTTCTTTGGTGCTAATACTGCTGGTACAGCATAGGGACTCAGGCTCTCTCGAATCAACCCCTTCTACAATAACTCTTGTACTTGTCTATTCAACCCTTCACTTTCTGCTGGTGTCATTCTGTGTGCTATCTTGTTTAGAAAATTGGCTCCTGGAATCAAATCCATCTGATTACTGATCTTTCTTATTGGTGGTAATCCATTAGGTACATTATCAGATACAATATCCTAAAACTCATTCACCAAATCTGCAACCTCTACAGGTACGTCCTCTACTTCTTCTTTACCAACTTTTGGAATTAATGCAAAACACACATGCTCATGCCTCATACCATCTAGGAATTTTCTTCCATCAACAAATGTTATTCTTGCATTACCACATACCTTTTCTTTGGTCTCCTTCAATGGCTTTAGCTTATCTCGCACTCCATCCTTTGTCAGGGAATAGGTATTCACACGACCATCGTGTACATCACATCTATCAAACTGCCATGGTCTACCCAACAACATATGACATGCATCCATAGAGATGATATCACATAGTACCTCATCTTGGTACCTGCCGATCTTGAACTTTACCAGGCACTGTTCACTGACCATGACCTTGTGGTCATCCTGCACCCAGGCAATCCAATATGGATGTGGGTGTTTTTATCTCTTGAGCTTCAAATTTGTCACCATCTCTTCTGACACTAAATTGTCAGTGCTTCCACTATCGATAATCACATCATAGCATTTACCCTCACACTTGCATCTAGTGCAAAATAGGCTCCTCCTTTGTTCAGGTTCATTCTCACCACTCAGCAAGACTCTTCTATTAATTAGCATTTCTCCGCTTTCAGCATCTTCAAAATTTGATGATCTAGCATCTTCATCTACATGTGCAACTCTGGCTTGGCCTTCATTTCTCCTGTCTATTCTGCCTTGGCACTGAGGACATTCAAATGCCCTATGACCTTCTTCTCTATAGTGAAAACATGTTCCACGGAATCCTCCTCTTCCAGATCCTTGTCCTCTTCCTCTTCCTCTCTGATCTCTATTACTCTAATCCTAGAAATGATTGGAATTATTTCCTCTCTGATTCTGACTATTACTGGCCTCATCCTTCTTTTTCAAATCTTCATTTCAGCCACCATATGACCGTCCACTAGATCTTCCACCACGACCTCTTCCATTTTGTTTTCTCTCAAACTTCTTGTTCATCTTTTCTTCTACTTTTAGGGAAAACTAGTATGCCTCCTCAATACTGTTCATTCAAACTAGATTCAACTCCTCCTAAATGCTTGGCCTTAACCCATTAAGGTATCAGGAAACTTTCTCCTTATCAGCTTCTGCATGGCCTGTTCTAATGAGGAGTCGATAGAACTCCTCTGTATACTCCTAAATAGATCTTCCCGCTTGCTTCAAACTTTGCATTTTCTTTAGTAGGTCAAGCTCATAATCAACAGGAATGAACTGTCACTTCAATTTATCCACCAACTGATCCCATCTTGTGATTTTATCTTTCCCTCTTCTATTTCACTCCAATTGAATTTCTTGCCACCAGATCTTCGCATGATCTTTCAATTTGACCTTCGCAAATTTGACCCTATCAGGATCCTCAACATATTCATACTCAAAATATTCCTCACATTCATTGATCCAGTCGATCAATTCCTCTAGGTTAAGATTTCTAGAAAATGTAGGAACCTCAATCTTAGGTCTTTTCCCAATCTCGAAAATCGCCTGAAAAAGTCTTTCTTCCTCCTGGTTCACAATTTCAGCTTCTCCTTCTTGATATTCTTCTTCAGCTTCATCCTCACTTTTGTCTCTGACATTAAGATTCATTCCTTTATGAATCTCTTCTTGCAATACTCACACTTGTCTCTGTAGCTCTCTAACCTCAGGTGTCATAGCACCAGTTCTTCCACCACGTTCTCTTCATGGAGGCATTTTCGGGTTGCGCGTTGAAACCTTAACCCTGGTCTTGGTGCAAACTGCTTCACAGTTAGTGATCTATTTACACACTCAAGAACTCATGCTCTAATACCACTTGATGAAGGGTTCTCCCCTTAATACCACAGGCACATAACAAAAATAGAGAAACAACAACAATAAAATGCAAGAACAGAAAATTGGCTTCTTATTATCTCCACAAATGTGGAATTACAAACTTTCAGAATTACAATATGCAAAGCCACATGGGCATTGCCTTACAATATTCTATAGGACAAAGCCTCGAATCAATACCCAGATCTACTACCCAGAACTGCCCTAGACAACATTACGGACCTTCTTTATATAAGCAATTTCCACCGCTCGAGAAGGTTCTAGAAATTTAGCCCTTAGGGCCGACCAAACTTAGAATTATTTTATTTTACAATTTATTACATCAAAGTCAGCTCAAAATGAGTTTTGAAACCCAAACAAAAATTTTGAAGAAAAATTATTTTCCACCATTTCAGGTGACCCAACTTCTGAAGACCATAAGTCATCGGCTGTTGACCCAATTGTCTATTATAACCCCATTCTGGAAATGCCACGAATCACTCTATAGGCTTGACCTGCACAAAGTGCCTGTCACCCAAATTTTCAACCTCATCCAGGGCCTCTAAAGCCTTCAAAACTGAGTTCAAAGTTTTTGTACCCTGCTGCCAATACCGAAAATCTTTGATATCTTTAAAAGTAGACCTGATCTAGCCATGAAACTTTGCTGGCAGGCTGATATGACTGAGATGAACCTCCACATATAAAATTAGAACATTCCAAGATTGTAAGACCAACTTACTAAAAATAGCAAGTTTCCATAAATAGCGGCTCTGCACAAGATAGCCCTTATTGAATACAAAGACAAAAATATTTTTGGGTGATGCAAGATTGCACCCAGGATGCTCCTGCATCATCTATTTAAAGATTTAGAAGTAGGTAGTAATTAGCTACTCCTATTCTTTTTCAACATCAACCTGAAGTAGTTATAAGATAGTTTAAAAATGTCTTCAAGGGTCAACTATGTTATGTCACCTCCTTGCATCAAATTGAGTGCATCAATATAATTATTATTGACTTCTCCCAAGGAAACAAGCATTAGGACTTAGGGGAAAGTTTATTTTTTAGAGATTTCTTCAAAGTGAAATAAAATATTTATATGAAATCTTCTAATCATTCATCTTCCCTCTAAGTCATTATAAAGATTTACTCCTTCCTTGAGTCTCCTCATTTGCGATAATCTTGATACTTTTGTAAGAAATCTTATTTCATTACTACCTAGCTACCAATAGCATTTCTTCCAAGGCCCATAAACCACCTTAAAAAAACATCCTTCAAAGTGGATGGAAAGAGTTTCAATCTATGTGCATCCATTATATAATCATACCTTTGGAAGAATAGATTAAATTAGTATAGAAAAGTATTCAGATCCTCTATCACTAAGCCATAAAATTTAGGCAGAGTAGATGGTGGTATGTTCTTCAGAGGAACAAATCACTCTTGGTATAATATGGGAAACCCAAAAGTAACAGGGTCAGTGGGATTCTCAGCTTCTTCATCAACCATGCTTTCTTTGTGATAAGGTTGGTGCAAATGATCTTTCTCTTTAGGGTCCCCGAAAGGGTCCTCCTAGTCTACCACCATTCCTCTTCCTTCTAGCTCTCTTATTAGATTAGATTAATCATCTTGATCAATGTTCGTAGATAGTATATCTTGTGTTGAAACAAAGGGTAGAAATATTCCTATTGTATCTCTCCTCAACCACATGCCATATGTATTTGACTATACAATTTTCTCTCTGCACTTATTAGAAGAGTGTGTTTAATTAAAAGTTATACTAGCTAAAGTATAAATATTGAAAAGATAACAATTATACTATGAAAATAAATAACAAAAAAATAAATTGTATTCCTTCCCACCATCCCTGGAAACAACACCAAAATAACTAGTTTCTATTAAGGATAATTACTAAGTGTAGATAACTCAATATACTATCTTAATGAAGAAATTAATCTTCTATTAAGTAACCTCTCATCCTAATAGAAGCTCATTAATTATTAGCTATGGACATAATTTCTTAGATGACACCTACAATGTATGTGTAGAAAGATCAATCTAGCATCTACCAAAACATAAAAATGAAATAAAAGGTAAGTACATTAAAAAAATTCTACACTAGCATGCTTATTTACACAACTTTGGCTATGGGTGAGATAGTATGGTTATGTGCAATAGAATAAATTTAGACAATGATTTGATTGAAAGAAACAACTTAATAGAAAATAGTTACATGAACATTGGCTTAAACTACACTATGTCAACCATACACTAAACTAATTAACAATTCTAGTATTTTAACCATGTGTTCAAAAGCATTGGGCTTCATAAAAGCTCATTGATTATGTATTTGAAAATGTCTTCCTTTGTATAAGCAATTGGTCCATCATCCAAAGCTTCAACTTTTCATGCTTTGCAATTGCGAGTTAGCTGAGACAAATGGAGATGTACAAAACCATCAAATTTTCCCAAAATATTACATAAATTAGAATCGATCTCTATTTCACACAAAGTTATAACTATATGACATGAAATATTATATTATGCCTATAATAACCATAATAACCCATTATAATATGCTTAAGCATAACCAAGTCTTAGAATATTCATATTAGGTATTGTTGCTAGTCAAATAATTTAAAACCTTCTTTTGTGCAGAAATTTTCACCATTTTAAAGTTCAAGTTATGTATTGAACCTTGAACCTTGAACTTGAACCTGCCCATTCAAAGTTCAAAGTTCAAAACACGTTTTCCCAAAGAGCATCATGTAAAAGTGTATATTGAACCTTGAACTTGAACCTATCGGTTTAAAGTTCAAAGTTCAAAACACATTCTCCCAAAGAGAGTCATGTAAAAGCGTCATCGCGATCAAGCCAAAGTTGATCGGTCATGTTAGCATTTTCCTTTGTAATCAATAATTTAAATCTTGAACTTTGAACCCCCTCTTTCATGGTTCAAAGTTCACAGTTCAATATGCACTTTGACAATTTTTACACTTAAGATTTTCATGGCGAGTCCTTAGTGTCATAGCTCACAAAATTTGGAGCTTATGGTAAATGTCCTAGGAGTCCACCATAGTTTAAAACTACATGCAAAGATTAAGGCATAATAAATCTTATATCTTGAAGCCAATACTTATGGTTTATGGTTCATATTTTGAGACGCAATAATTACGAGGAAAAGAAGGTGCATGCCAGATCTTTGCATATTGAAGTTGAAATGATTGACAAGACACAAAGAGTGATGCCAAATTAGTTTAAGTGATATTCTTACCGAAATCGAGCGTGAGTAACAAGTTGATAGTAGTTATTGCAATGGAAATATTTATTGCATGCCAGTCCTCTCGGGTGATGGGAATCAAAGCAAGTGTGTATAATTATTTTCCCTCCCTTTGTATTTTCATTCTATTTTTTTTTTCTTCTAGAGGCGTGTAGGAGTAGCGAGGTAATTAATCAAGGGGCCGAAGAATGGTGAGTTTTTACAGAAAACCCTAGCTCTCTATTTTCTTTAAGCTTCCTTCTTGTCTAAAGTAAAGAGCTAGGTTTGCCTCTCCACATTCACCCAGTGTCTATAAGAATTTTTTAGTATTATTTCACTATGTCTTCCTCCAAGGTGAAATTTGTAAAGGAAAATAACTATTCTCCTATTAGTAGCTGCCTACCTAAAATGAAAGATACAACATTGGTAGATAACTATATTAGGGAGATTATTCAAAGGTTAAGAAAAATGAAGGGTGAGGAAATAGCCACGAGGATCATAGACAGTGGCCTATTGGAGGTAGCCAGTTTCCTAGAAGTATTTCCATGTCCAAAATTAGTAATGGAATGCCACAACCATTATAATAGGTCAGAAAGGTGTATCAATATTAGAAGTAGCAAGGTGATGGTAAACATAAATAGAGAAGTGATCATGGCTATGTTTAGGATTCCATTAGTAGAGGTATATGGAGATTGGAGTATTAAAAAGGCTCTGGCTGACTTTGAGAAAAATAAGAAGGAATATAGAAACAATATAGCTAGGGATTGGCTATTAAACCCTGAGAAAGGATGATCTCATTTTCCCAGACCTCTTAGGAAGGATCATATGTTCAGAGAGGTAAGAGATATAGTTGTGATGTTAAACAGAATAAAAGGTAATCCTATAAATACTAATTAGGAGGATTGGATGTATATTTTTGTGCAAGCTATTTTAGATGTGGGAAATTCTATGGACTGGGCTGAGATAATTCATAGTAGTTGCATGAGGGCATATCCAAACTAGCTTTAATTTCTAATTTTTACATGTATTCATATCTTTTCTATGTCCTTACTATTTGTAGAATTTGGGATGGCTTGTCCCATGAAGAATGAAATAGTAACATGACTATTTATGAGTACCATCCCCTGTTAAAGAAAAGAAAGAATCCTACTGGTTTTAAATGGTTTCAAGATACCTTTATGTCTAAGCTAGTCTTTGAATTAAGAGGGAAAGAAAAATCCAAAATTTATGAGGAAGCCATGGATTTTATCAAGATATATGGCAATTTTTACATACAGTTTCCCACTTTTAGTTACCTAAGGGTTGGAGGTTTTAGTAATGAACCTCTAAAATTACCAAGGTATTGCCTAGACAAATGTGTTTTTCTAGAGGCAGGTAGACAATTGTTGATGGTTGAAATTAAATACAAAGTCAAAAGAGGAATTGGTGCCATCTTCCCTTTGGATTTAGGGCATTATCATTTCAAGCTAATGCATGATTTCTCTTTCCTGACTAATGAGCTAAAGGAGATGAATCTTCAACCATACTAGTCCAGGAACTATTATGATAGAAAGGGTTTTATGGATAGTCATTTTAGGGTGGATGCTATATTCTTACATTAGCTAGAGCTAGAAGAACTTTGGGATGATTGCACAGATGAAATTGAAGTCATGAGGAGACTTCGCTCCATATTTTCTTTAAAGAAAATTATTACCTTAAAGCTTCCCTTTAACATTAAAAACATTAATGATGATGCTAAAGATGTGCTGGAACATGGATGGATGGGGTCAGATTCTAAAATGGTATTTATAAAAAATGATTGGAAAGAGAGGGAAGAGGAAGAATTGAGGTACTTGACTAAAGAAGTCTTGAAAAGGATGCAAGACTGTCTCAAGTCTCAAAGGAAGGAGAATCAGGGAGTCCCCGCATTGAAAACTAAGAGTCCAACACTCCCCAAAATTGAATCATCCTCTGTCCCAACTAATGAAATTAAACCATTGTTTCCTATAGGTAATGCAGGCCCTAGAGAAGCCACTAACCTTGAAGACCCAGAGCTCATTTCTAATGGTACAATGAAGTTTACAAGGCACAGAAGTAAGAGGAATACGAAGGTAGATCCAAACTTTTGCATTGTTATTGATTTAGATATAGAGGAACCTAGTATAAAGAAGTTTAAAAGACTAAAAAGAAATAAATCCTCAGCCATGGATTCAGGATCAACAAGACTTGGTGGAGATGCAGATCTACAGGACTTGATAGCTACAAATAACCCTAAGATTGGCATCTCTGTATAGAATGAAAGTCCAAAAAATCCAAACTGGCTGGGCCTATACGTGATTAAAAATAGGAATATTGTTCCAACTTCAGTCCCTATCAGAGATTTAGTTAGTATGTACCTTTGGAAATCTCCTCAATCGAAGAAACCAAAGATAGAATCTATGTTGGATGTAGACGCTAATACTGGTCACTAGGTTGTTGAAGTTTTGAAGCCCAATTTTGATAAAATTAGTGTTGAGGTTACTATACAAGATTTTAATGGGGAGAAAATAGACCTAGGAGTAGCCTCCAGGGTAGCAGACTTGAAGATTTTCAACTTTGCAAACAAAAAGATTAATCATCAGGTGCTAAAGGATGTAGAAGACAAAGCAAAGCTGAAATAGGCCCTTTGTGAAATGGCTAAGTATATTCAGCAGTTGCAATATATGATTCCCGAGGCCTTAGCAATGGTTCCCTTGAATCTAGATGTTAAGTCCCCAGATAATAAATAAATTTTGGACCAGGTTTATAAAGAAAGATCTCTCTCTAAGGCATTTCACACTTGGATGGAAGAGATTGGTGGAAAGGTTTCTTATTTTGTACAAGCTTATGAAGATATGTATAGGAGGTCCTTAGTTTTGGTATCTTCCATGGAAGATAATGTTAAAATCTCAGAAAAGAAAAGAGATGGATTGGAGATCAAAATAGCCAACCTGGATGAAGCTTTTGTCTATGGCATAGACAAATTTCTGGCTGAGAAAAAGGTTCTTGAGGTTGATGATAATCTATTGTTTGCTACTAAGGTTAATGAGGAATGGTTGTGCGCACTTTATGATCAAGGTGTGGAAGAATCTAGTTTGATTCTAAAGAAAGTGACAGGTGTCAAAGAGGTTCTTAACAATCATGTAGATTTTCATTACAAATTGATCAAAGATGAAGTCAAAACTGGAATTGAGGTGAAAATGATGCAGGAATCCTATGTGGAGTGAATACAAAACATAAAAGAGGCAAAGGAAATCATAACTAAAGACTACATAGTTATAGCCTAAGTTGAGTCACTCATATTCATTGGCGAGGAGAAGATGCAAACATAGGAAACCAAGTTGAAGTAGTTACAGAACTGTAAGAATAGTTGGGAGTAGAGGCTAAATTTAGTCCCTTCACCGAACCAAGCGGTGCTTGAGAAATTCATGATAGCTTTTGAGAAGTGGAGTTTCATGCACAAAGCAGTAGATGTTACCACGAGTGTAGATGTCAAAAAAGGCCAATCGGTCAACTAGCCTCTCATAGAGCACTTCCAAAGTGGTTTTTGGCTTTAGTTTTATTTTCTGTTAATAGAGAATTAGTTATAAAACTGATGAAGCCTTGCATGGCTATATATTAAATTTTGAGTGACCTTGAAAGGGTCGGTTCTGTGGACTTAGAAAAACTTAGTTGTTTGATATTTTTCTACAAGTACTTTTGGTTGGGAATGGTAATTAAGATGGAGAATATGATATAATATCAGTTGATTTATAGTAGATAATGGTATTTCTTTTAGATCAGTTGGTTTGAGTGTTGCATGTTATCTTGATTTCAGTTGGAATTGAATGCATGTTGCCATAATCTACATATGTGTTCTATGATTATTTTCCATTTCTTGTTTTTATTTTTTGGTGTCTGCTAAATCAGCCATTCTGAGAATGTTGTTCTAATAATTGTAGTTAGTTGGCTTAGATAGATGTGAATCTTACTTGGATCAATAATTTTTTCTAAAGTCATTTTGTATGGATAATTAGGTAGCCTTTATTACTTTCAGGTCAAAAGTATATGTTTATTTTAAACTCATTCTTTTCAAATAAATTGACTATCAAGATTGATTTTTATTTAAGGTAGCTGCTCCTTTGATCGCAGAGAGTTTAGTCACGAAAGACTAACTCAATTGTTGTATTAGTTTTTCCTTCTGTTTGGGCAAGAAAGTAAGGAGACATTTATAATTTTGATAGGAAGGAAAATCTATATTCTAACATATTTTTGGTGACTCCACTGGGGAGTCTAACAAGTATAACAAGGCTTAAACCTTTTGAAATTTACTGATCAATTATGGTGCTACTTGTTGATGTTATACATGGTCAGCAAGAAGTTCTCCCAGTTTTACAACTTGGCCTTCTTTTCACTGATACCTAAGAACACATTATCATTGATCTTATGCAACAACTTGGAATCTGAGAACAAGTGGTCAACATTATGAACAAGTGAGGTTAGTTATTAAGGAGGAAGAAGAGATTGGAGAGTGGTTAAGAGGTGTACCTATAGTACAATAAGATATTGTAGTGGACAAAGCTGTCAAAAGGTTTCAAGTGTAGGTTTTCCCTAATATTTATGTTTCAGTTTTAATCAGTAAGCTAGCAAAGAAGAGGTACACAAGAGGAGATAAAGAGAAAGGTTTGGTTGATTAATATTTTGAGGCCCTAAAGTGGTTGAACTTCACCTCTAATATCCCTATGAGAAGGAAGGTTAAAACTACTAGTAGATCATCTTCACCCACTAAGTTAACCTTGCCTATTTCTAGCTCTCAAGCCCTCACATTATCTGTTACATTGGTCCCATCTCTTTTTAATCCTCAACCTCTAAATTTTTCTCTACCAATCATGACCCAGAACCAGCCTTGGGGAGCTATGGTTGGTCCCCTTGACCTAACCAATTTTAACCTACAAGCTTTTCCTAAAGGAGCTAGAGAGGTTCTACCCAAATTTAGTGGAGATGGTAGAGTTTCCCCAAATTATCATCTTAATATGTTCAACACTGCATGTGGAGTTATAGTTGTGGGTACAAAGGATGTAGCTATTTGACTTTTCATTCAGACATTGACTGAAGCTGTTGTAGATTTGTTTCATCATCTACCCAATGGTTCTATTAGAACTTCAAATTCTATGAGAACAAGCTTTGAAGCTCACTTTAAAGTAGTAGATGATGAGAACTCTTTATTATTGCAACTTTCTTAGTTAAAGAAAGAGATTCATGAACCCATGCAAGAATTTATTGCTAAGTTCAATAAAATCTTGCAGTAAATTCCAAATGCTCATCATCCCAGTAATGAGAATAGAAAAGGATTATTTGTAAATTCTATGCCTCTAGAGATTAGTTTTATCCTAAGACAAGGTAGAGTAGCAAACTTGGCAGCTGCACAAGCACTAGTAGTGGAACTTGAAGATGATATGATAACTACTGGTAAATGGAGAAGAGAAGTACAAAATCCTAATAGTCAAACATCTACCTCAGGATCTACTGATCCTATTGTTAAAAGATTGGTCAATGACATGATTACCCTTAAGAGGCAATTACTGAAGCCTACCCCTACTCCATATCAAGATGTTCCTAGAAAGTATGGAAATCAAAGAATGGGAAATTATGGAAAGCAGTCAAAACCCTTACCACATCAACTGAGACTTCAGATTGAAGCTGCTCTTGCAAAAAGTAACATGTGTATCTTTCATCTAACTAATGAGCATGATGGTGATTCTTGACCTGAGATGGTGTAGTACAAGCAAATGGAAGCCAACAAAGAAACCAATGTGGAAATTCCTAGCAATGAAGAGAACTTCGAAGCACCTAGCGACTCCGTGAGTTACTATCTCGAGTATGAGTCTGATTTAGACCAAGGTGGTGAGATTATTATAACTCTAGAAGAGCCTTCATGTTCAATACTTACCTAAGGTCAGCAAGGTGGAAAAATTAACAGCCACTCTCTATCCCCTTTCCAAGGCAAGAAAGATAAATAACCCATGAATCAAACTAGCAACATCACCAAGATACCAGGGACTGAATTAGTGGGAATGAAAATTCTTAAAAGGTTAGAATCTAAGCCCGCTTTTGATTTTATAGAGTTTTGTAAGTCATCTAAAATCCAAATATCTCCTACTGAATATTTGAAATCAAATCCTGGAGAATTGGACAAGTTGGTAGCTTATGTGAAAGGTTCATCCCCTGTTGTGTAGTCTAGTCAAATAAATACTTTATCCACCAGTGAAAATCTTGAGGGCTTTAAGCCAAATTAGCCTAAAGTAAATGAACCCACCATCAGTTTAGGATCCTTACGATCCACACATATAATAGGGAAACTAGAACCTTTCTATGTATCATTATTTATCTATAATTATAAACTTAGTAATTACATTATAGATTTTGGTGCCTCTGATAACATCATGCCCTCCTCAGTAGAAAAGGCTCTTGATTTTCCTTTAACAAAAATTTTTAGAAGATGTTACTCTATGGATTCTAAGCAAGTCCCATTTCTTGGACAAATTAAGGATGCCCAAGTGGTGTTAGCAACATTTCCTAACAAGAGGCTCAAATTGATAATTTTGGTTGCAAACATACTAGCTAGTTATGGTATGCTTTTGAGTAGGACCTTTTGTAGAGACTTGGGTGGTGAGATCAAATTAGATTGATCCTAGGCTATCATTCTTGTTGGAAACTAGAAGGTCACTTTACAACCTGAGACCAAGTCCAAATACACCATTTTTCCTTCTAAAGATCCCAAGTCTCACATCTTATACCAAGAAATAAATTTTGCTAACTTTTTGATAATGCCAAAAATTGATGTCACAAATGAAAAATGTACTAATAATGAAGAGATTTGGACTTTAGAATTTGATGGGAGCTATTCATCAACCAGTTTGCATGCTGGGGTTGTATTAATTTCTCCAACCAAAGAAAAATTCCCTTATTCTTTCAAGCTTGCATTCGAAAATACTAATAACTCCGTAGAATATGAAGCACTGTTACTTGGAATTCAAGAGGCAAAAAGGAAAGGCATTAAATTATTGAGAGCCAAGGGAGATGTGGAGTTAGTTGTTAAAAAAGTGAGAGGGAAATATGTAGTGAGACATGAAAGGATGAAGCACTGTTAGAATAGAGTCTGGGATGAAATTGAAGAATTTGAAGCATTTTCAATTGAATCTACACCTAGATAATTGAATTCAATAACAGATGCCTTAGTTGGCTTTGCAGCGCTGTTGATTCCTCATCTTGACTTTAACAGTGATCAGTACTCCATCAAACTTGTTCATAGACCCAGTTTTCCTGATAGTGCTAGCTCTTGGCAAGTCTTCAGTGATGATGCTCATGTGTTGACATTCCTTCAAGGTATTGAAAAATTTTCTTCTGTATTTTTTGAAGGATCATAATTCAAATGTTAAGAGTCTTGTGCTGATGAGGAAGTTGATAAAGGAGAAGATACTATTCAATTAAAGGGAAATCATATTCCCAAAGGACTGGTGAACATGGAAAGATTGTTTGACTGTAGAGATTGTTTCATTGGCCAAGTTGGAGAGATGAATGAAGGACAATCTAGTAATTATGAGAAAATAAATATTGGAAGTAATGAAGACCCTAAATTCATGAATTTAGGTACGTGTTGAAATCCTATGGAGAAAATGATATTCACAAAATTGTTGCAAGAGTTCAGAGATGTGTTTGCATGGTCATATAAAGACCTGAAAGACTTCAAAAAGGGAAGTTTTAGCATCATATTCCTTTGAAATTGAGAGCTAAACCTTTTAGGCAAAAGTTGAGAAATTATAATCCCAGGGTAGCTTACACAATTTTCAAAGAATTTGATAAAATGATTAAGGCTAGAATAATCTATCAAATTCATCATTCTACCTAGGTGGCAAACATAGTTCCTGTTTGCAAGAAAAATGGGGAAATTTGAATCTGTGTTGACTTTAGGAACCTTAATCAGTCTAGTTTGAAAGAAAATTTTGCCCTCTCGAATATGGATCACATTTTATAGATGGTAGCAAGTTTTGAAATGACATCCATGCTAGACAGGTTCTTAGGATACAACCAAATCAGCGTGGCCCTAGGGGATCAACAAAAAATTGCGTTCAGCACCCCTTTGGGTACTTTTGCATATAGTCTAATGCCTTTCGACCTGATCAATGCAGGGGCAACATTTCAACGAGCCATGAATTCTTCATTCACCCACTTGATGAATAAGGTGACCATAGTTTATCTTGATGATCTAACTATTTTCTCCTATAGAAGGAAGAAATATCCTAAAGATTTGAGACTCATCCTTCAAGAATACAGGATTGGAAGAATATCGCTCAATCCTAAAAAATCTATTTTCTGCATGATTGAGGGAAAGTTGTTGGGTCACATAGTGTCTAAAAAAGGAATTACAATTGATCTAGAGAGCGTGTGAGGAATCCAATAGTTGTGTTTACCATCTAACAGGAGTGGAATAAGGTCTTTCTTTGGGCAGATTAACTTTTTGAGGAAATTTGTTCCAGATTTTTAAGAGACAACTAGACCCATGGTAAATTTGCTAAGCAAAAAACAAGTTTTTAGATGGAACGATGAAGCTAAGAAGTCTCTTGATGAAGTGAAGGAAGCCATTTCTCAGGTCTTGGTCCTTGCTCACCCATATTTTTAGAAATATTTTTTGATACATTGCTATGCATCCGAACATACCATGTCTAGTGTCCTGTTACAAAAGAATGAGCTGATGAAGAGGTTTCCATTTCTTTTATGAGTGTACCTCTAAAGAAACATGAATTGAATTATTCACCCATGGAAAAGAAAGTGTATGCAGTGGTGAAAGTTGTCAACCAATTTCGGTATTATATTCTTCACTCTCACTCCACTGTATATGTTCTAAATTTTTCTATTAAGAGTATCCTGACTTAGCAAGAGGTGTCCATGAATAAAAGAGCCAATTGGGTAGCCAAGGTGCAAGAGTTTGATCTAGAAATCAAACCTACCAAATTGGTAAGAGATCAAGGCCTCTGCAAATTAATTGTAGAAAATGATAAGTCTTCAGAGGGGGAGATTCCTTTATCCTTATTTATAGGATTGAAAGATGCTTGGTTCTCTAATGTAGCTTATTATCTTACTTACAAAGAGTGTCCTGATCACTTGACAGTAAAGGATCAGAGGAATTTGAAGCTCAAGGTAGCTAAATATGTCATAGTGGATGATATATTGTACAAAAGAGGCCTAGATTGAATGTTTCTTAAATGCATAGATGAAGATCAACAAAAGAAGTTGCTTCAATCTTTTCATAATGAAGCCTATGGTGGACATTTCTCATCTACAGTAACAACTTTCAAGATATTAAGGAACTATTATTACTAGCCTAGGATGTTTAAGGATGCATACAAATGGGTAGCACAATGTGAGAAATGTAAGTTATTTTTAGGTAAGCCACATTTAGCTGTTTTGCCTTTAAGGCCAGTAATAATTGAAGAACCATTCAAGTGGTAGGGTTTAGACTTTATAGGACCAATAAATCCTCCATCAAGTGTTGGTCATACTCATATCTTAACTGCCATGGACTACTTTACAAAATGGGTAGAAGCTATAGCAGTAAGGAAAACTACTTTAGAAGTGGTTTGTTCATTCTTAAAAGAAAATATTTTGACTAGATTTGGGGTTCCTGTGAAAATTGTGGCCGATAATGCACAAAACTTCTCTTCTCAGGAAATGTAGATATTCTATTATGACAATGGGATTCATCTGTCACATTCATCTGATTATTTTCCCCAAGGTAATGGGGAGGCCAAGTCTACTAATAAAAATTTAATCACTATTATGAAGAAGTTGGTGAGTGAAAATTCCAAGGATTGGCACAAAAGATTATTTGAAGCCCTTTGGATAGATTGTGCTTCTCCCAAGAGAGGGATAGGTATGAATCCATTTGAACTAGTCTATGGAGTAGAGGCTCAACTCTCACTACCTCTAGAGCTTGCAACAACAAAATTACAGAAAGTGATTGAAGACCAAGCTTTTCTAAATGGCTTGGATAAAAGAATCATGTACCTAAGAAAGATCCAGGAAGAAAGAGAAGAAATGGTAAACTGCATAGCACTGCATCAATCTCAGGTAAAGAATATTTTTGACAGGAGGGCTAGACCCAAAAATTTCATGGAAAATGACAAAGTGTTACTATGGGATAAAATGAGAGAACCCTGAGGCACTCATAGCAAATTTGAATCTCTCTGGAAATGGCCTTTTGAAATTAGTCAAGTTCTAGGACCTAATTCATTTAGACTCAGGTACACAGATGGAACCAAAATGCCCTTGCCTTATAATGGGAAAGATCTAAAGCTATTCAAGTTGTAGTTAGGTTTAGTGGTCCTTTGTACATACAATTTTGTTGTGCTTTATGTTAGTAGCGTGTGTTATAGTTTAGTCTTATGCAAAACTAGAGATCTTGGATCCATTGTTTAGTCCCTCTCAATCCTAATCCCTAGTTAGAACCACCTATTTCTAGTCAAATAAATTTCAACCTTCTTTTGCCTAGCAATTTTTGCCTTTGTAAAGTTCAAGTTGTATATTGAACCTTGAACCTTGAACTTGAACCTGCCGATTCAAAGTTCAAAGTTCAAAACACATTTTCTGAAAGAGCATCATGTAAAAGTGCCATTGCGATAAAGCCAAAGTTGATCAGTCACGGTAGTGTGTTCCTTAGTAATCGCTAATTTGAATCTTGAACTTTGAACCCCCTCTTTCATGGTTCAAAGTTCACATTTTAATATGTACTTTGACATTTTTTACACTTAAGCTTTTCACGCCAAGTCCTTAGTGTCATAGTTCACAATTATGCTATGAAAATAAATAACAAAAAAACAAATTGTATTCCTTGCCACCATCCCTGGAAACAACACGAAAATAACTAGTTTCTATTAGGGATAATTAATAAGTGTAGATAACTCAATATACTATCTTAATGAAGAAATTAATCTTTTATTAAGTAACCTCTCATCCTAAAAAATGCTCATTAATTATTGACTACAAACATAAATTCTTGGATGACACCTATAATGTATGTGTAGAAAGATCAATCTAGCATCTAACAAAACATAAAAATGAAATAAAAGGTAAGTACATTAAAAAAATTCTACACCAACATGCTTATTTACACAACTTTGGCTATGGGTGAGATAGTATGGTTACATGCAATAGAATCAATTTAGACAATAATTTAATTGAAAGAAACAACTTAATAGAAAATAGTTACATGAACATTGGCTTAAACTACACTATGTCAACCATACACTAAACTAATTAACAATTATAGTATTTTACCCACATGTTCAAGAGCATCGGGCTTCATAAAAGCTCATTGATTATGTATTTGAAAATGTCTTCCTTTGTATAAGCAATTGGTCCATCATCCAAAGCTTCAACTTTTCATGCTTTTTGGTTGCAAGTTAGCTGAGACAAATGGAGATGTACAAAACCATCAAATTTTCCCAAAAATATCACATAAATTAGAATCGATCACTATTTCACACAAAGTTATAACTATATGATATGAAATATTATATTATGCCTATAATAACCATAATAACCCATTATAATATGCTTAAGCATAACCAAGTCTTAAAATAGTCATATTAGGTATTGTTGCTAGTCAAATAATTTTCAACCTTCTTTTGTGCAACAATTTTCACCTTTTTAAAGTTCAAGTTATGTATTGAACCTTGAACCTTGAACTTGAACCTGCCCATTCAAAGTTCAAAGTTCAAAACACATTTTCCCAAAGAGCATCATGTAGAAGTGTCATTGCGATAAAGCCAAAGTTGATCGGTCACGATAGCATGTTCCTTTTTAATCAGTAATTTGAATCTTGAACTTTGAATCAGAGCTTATGGTAAATTTCCTAGGGGTCCACCATAGTTTATTAGTGCATGCAAATATTAAGGCATAATGAGTCTTATATATTGAACCCAATACTTATGGTTCATGGTTTAGATTTCAAGATGCAATAATTATCGATAAAAGAAGGCACATGCCAGATCTTTGCATATTGAAGTTGAAATGATTGACAAGACACAAAGAGTGATGCTAGATCAATTTAAGTGATATTCTTACCGAAATGGAGCATGAGTAACAAGTTGATAGCAGTTATTGCAGTAGAAATATTTATTGCATGGCAGTCCTGTCGGGTGATGGGAATCAAAGCAAGTGTGTATAATTATTTTCCCTCCCTTTGTCTTTTCATTCTATTTTGTTTTTCTTCGAGAGGCGTGTAGAAGCGGTGAGGTAATTACTCAAGGGGCCAAAGAATGGTGAGTTTTTACAACAAACCTTGGCTCTGTGTTTTCTTTAAGCTTCCTTCTTGTCTAAAGTAAAGAGCTGGGTTTTCCTTTCCACATTCGCCCAGTTTCTGTAAGAATTTTGTAGTATTATTTCACTATGTCTTCCTCCAAGGTGAAATTCATAAAGGAAAATAAGTTTTCTCCTGTTAGTAGCTTCCTACCTAAAATGAAAGATACAATGCTAGTAGATGATAATATTAGGGAGATTGTCTAAAGGTTGAAAAAAATGGAGGGTAAGGCAATAGCCACAAGGATCATAGATAGTGGCCTATTTGAGGCAGTTAGTTTCCCAGAAGTATTTCCATGTCCATAATTAGTAATAGAATGTTGCAACCATTATAATAGGTTAGAAAGGTGTATCAATACTAGAAGTGGCAAGGTGCTAGTAAACATAAACAAAGAAGTGATCATGGCTACATTTAGGATTCCCTTAGTAGAGGTATATGGAGATTGGAGAATTAAAAAGGCTCTAGCTAACTTTGAGAAAAATAAGAAGGAATATAAAAATAATATAGCCAAGGATTGGCTATTAAACCCTGAGAAAGGAGGATCTTGTTTTCCCAAACCTCTCAAGAAGGATCATATGTTTAGGGAGGTAAGGGATATAGTTGTGATGTTAAACAGAATAAAAGGTAATCCCATATATACTAATTAGGAGGACTGGAAGTATATTTTTGTGCAAGCTATTTTAGATGTGGGCAATTCTATGGACTGGGCTGAGATAATCGCAGAGCAGTTGCATGAAGGCCTATCCCAACAAGCTTTAATTTCTAATTTTTACATATCTTCATATCTTTTCTATGTCCTTTCTATTTGTAGAATTTGGGATGGCTTGCCACATGAAGAATGGAATAGTAACATGACTATTTATGAGTACCATCCCCTATTACAGAAAAATAAAGAATCCTACTAGTTTTAAAAGGGTTCAAGATACCTTTATGTCTAAGCTAGTCTTTGAATTAAGAGCTGGGAAAGAAAACTCCAAAAATGTTCAAGGAAGCCATTGATTTTATCAAGATATATGTTAGTTTTTGCATACAGTTTCCCACTTTTAGTTACCTGAGGGTTGGAGGTTTCAGTGATGAACCTCTAAAATTACCAAGGTATTGCCTAGACAAATGTTTTTTGCTAGAGGTGGGAAAACAATTGTTGATGGTTGAAAGGAAATACAAAATCAAAAGAGGAATTGGTTCCTTCTTCCCTTTGGAATTAGGGCATTATCTTTTCAAGCTAATGCATGATTTCTCTTTCTTGGATAATGAGCTGAAGGAGATGAATCTTCAACCATACCAGTCCAGGAACAATTATGATAGAAAGGGTTTTGTGGATAGTCATTTTAGGGTGGATTCTATATTCTTACATTATCCAGAGATAGAAGACTTTTGGGATGATTGCACAGATGAAATTAAAGTCATGAGGATACTTCTCTCAAGATTTTCTTTAAAGAAAATTATTACCTTAAAGCTTCCCTTTAACATTTAAAATATTAAGGATAATGTTGAAGATGTGTTGAAACTTGGATGCATAGGGTCATATTCTAAAGTGGTAATTAGAAAAAATGATTGGAAAGATAGGGAAGAGGAAGACTTGAGGTCCTTGACTGAAGAAATCTTCAAAAGGATGCAAGAGTGGCTCAAGTCTCAAAGGAAGGAGAATCAAGGAGTCCCTCCATTGAAAACTAGGAGTCCAAGAATCCCCAAAATTGAATCATCATCTGTCCCAACTAATGAAATTGAACCATTGCCACCTATAGGTAATGTAGGCCCTAGAGAAGCCACTGACCTTGAAGACCTGGAGCTCATTTCTAACTGTATAGTGAAGTTCACAAGGTGCATAAGTAAGAGGAATACGAAGGTAGATCCAAACTTTTGCATTTTTCTTGATTCGGATACAAAGGAACCCAACATAAAGTAGTTTAAAAGACTGAAAAGAAACAAAGCCTCAGCAATGGATTCAGGATCAACAGGACTTGGTGGAGATGTATATTTACAGGACTTGACAGCTCCAAATAACCCTAACACTAACATCTCTGCACTCAATGAAAGTCCAAAAACTCCAAACTAGCTGGGCCTATCCATGAGTAAAAAGAGGAATATTATTCCAACTTCAATCCTTGTTAGAGATTTTGTTAGTAAGTACCTTGGGAAATCTCCCCAGTCAAAGAAACTAAAGATAGAATCTATGTTGGATGTAGACCCTAATATTGGTCACTGGGTTGCTAAATTTTTCAAGCCCAATTCTCATAAAATTAGTGCTAAGGTTACTGAAAAAGATTTTAATGTGGAGAAAATAGATCTAGGGGCAGCCTCCAGGGTAGCAGACTTCAAGATTTTCAACTCTACAAACAAAAAGATTAATCACTGGGTGTTAAAGGATGCAGAAGACATGAAAAAGCTAAAACTGACCCTTTGTGAAATGGCTAAGAGTAGTTGTACAATCTCATTCCTAAGCCCTTAGCAATGGTCCCCTTGAATCTGGATGTTAAGTCCCTAGGTAATCAAAAATTTCTCTACCAGGTTCATAAAGAGAGATCTCTCTCTAAGGCATTTCACACTTGGATGGAAGAGATTGGTGGAAAGGTTTCTTAGTTTGCATAGGCTTATGAAGATATGACTGAGAGGTCCTTAGTTTTGGTATCCGTCATGGAAGATAATGTAAAAATATGGGAAAAGAAAAGAGATGGACTGGAGATCGAAATAGCCAACCTGGATGAAGCTTTTGTCTATGGCATAGACAAATTTTTGGCTAAAGAAAATGTGCATGAGGCTGATGATAATCTATTGTTTTCTACTAAGGTTAATGAGGAATGGCTATGCACACTTTATGATCAAGGTGTGGAAGAATCTAGTCTAATTCTAAAGATAGTGACAGGTGTCAAAGAGGTCCTTAACAATCCTGTAGATTTCCTTTACAAATTGATCAAATATGAAGTCAAAACTGGAATTGAGGTGAAAATGATGTAGGAATCCTACATGGAGCAAGTATGAAACATAAAAGAGGCAAAGGAAATCATAACTAAAGACTGCACAGTTATAGCTTGAGTTGAGTCACTCATATTCATTGACGAGGAGCATATGCAAACACTAGAAAGCAAGCTGAAGCGGTTATAGGATTGTAAGAATATCTGGGAGTAGAGGCTAAATTTAACCCCTTCATCAAACTAAGTGGTGCTTGAGAAATTCACGGTAGCTTTCAAGGAGTGGAGTTCCATGTGCAAAGTAGCAGATGTTACCATGGGTGTAGATGCCGAAAAAGGCCAATCGGTCAACTAGCCTCTCATAGAGCACTTCCAAAGCAGTTTTTGGCTTTAGTTTCATTTTCCTTTAATAGACAATTAGTTATAAAACTCATGAAGCCCTGCATGGCTATATATTAAATTTTGAGTGACCTTGTAAGGGTCGGTTCTCTGGACTCAAAAAAACTTAGTTGTTTGATATTTTTCTATAAGTACTTTTGGTTGGGAATGGTTTAATTAAGCTAGAACATATGAGATAATATCAGTTGATTTATAGTAGATAATGGTATTTCTTTTGGATTATTTGGTCTGAGTGTTACATGTTATCTTGATTTTAGTTGGAATAGAATGCATGTTTCCATAATCTGCATATGTGTTGTATGATTGTTTTCCATTTCTTGCTTTTATTTTTTCACATCTGTTGAATCGGCCATTCTGAGAATGTTGTTCTAATAATCTTAGTCAATTGGCTTAGAGAGATGTGAATCTTTCTTGGAGTAATAATTCTTTCTAAAGTCATTTTGTACAGATAATTGAGTAGCCTTTCTTACGTTCAGGTCAAAAGTATATGTTTATTTTAAACTCATTCTTTTCAAATAAATAGAATATCAAGATTGATTTTTATTTAAGGTAGCTGCTCCTTTGAACCCAGAGAGTTTAGTCATGAAAGACTAACTCAACTATTGTATTAGTTTTTCCTTCTATTTGGGCAAGAAAGTAAGGAGACGTTTATAATTTTGATAGGAAGGAAAATCTCTATACTAACAGGTATCATGAAACTAACCCAAAACACCCCAAAAATACACTAATTATGAGCTCATCAAATTTCATTATTTTTTTTTGTTTTCCAAAAATTATTTTAGATTAATTTTATTCATCTTTTCTTACATAAGTGTGGGAATAATTTCTATAGCTTATTTTCCTTTCATCTCACCAAAGGGTTATAGTGAGCTTTTGTTTATAAGATTATATTGTTATGGGGTTCTCCATTCTCATTGTAAAAATAAATTATATAAAACTATAACATGATATAATTGTAGAGATAGCTAAAATTTTGATAGATCATTTATGTGATTTAGAGATGTTTGAGGAGAAGGTGGGCATGTAGGTGAAGAACAATAAAACATAAATTCTAGTTTTATCATTGAAAAGGAAAAAGAAGCATTTCAACTTTCAATTTGAAGGAGGTCTTCTTGAAGTGGTTATAAAATACAAACAAATACTCAGTTGTAAAATTTTAACATTGAAAAGAAGACAAGCACGTTAAATATTCATTTATGAACTCTATAATGGGTGTGGGAAAGCATAATTATGAGATGAGAAGAATGCAAAGATCTTTTTTACAATAATTTCTACATTACTATTTCTTTTTATGGGTGCAAAGTTTGTACAAGTGGATTATCAAGTTTGAAATGAAGGGAAATAAAAATAATCTAAGAAGATCTAATCATAAACAATTTTAGATTGAAGAGTTCAATTATTTATAAAATTATTCTTGTAGAAATAGGTACTTTCCCATTAGACGTAACCACTATAATATGTAACTTATTACATGCTCCTAGGAAATATAGGAAACATTTTAATATTTGTACATAGATTAGATCTACAAAATATGAAGGGTTGCATAAAAAGAACATTTGGATGCAAAAAATAAATAAAAATAAAAATGGATGAGTTATGGAGGCATTAGGATAAATACATTCCCAAAACTTAACAAAGACATGAAAATTATATGAACAAAAAATTGTGATAAATGATGGAAGTATATTAAATAGTTCAACTGAGTTACACTAATTAAGAAATAGCATACACAAGGTCTTGTTGTCATACATTTGTGATTTTCTCTCATAATCAAAGTTTAGGACTTTACCATATTAATTTTCCTTAGTATCTTTCTTGATACCAATTTGATATCTTTTCTAATTTGGTTCTCAATTTTTGTTGTTAAATTTATGTTGGGTGATGAGTTAAGATACAAATTAATTTGATTTTTTTTTTTTAGAGAAATTTAAAGTCAAGTTTAAAATAGCTTTTTTAGCATATTACATAATTATGTGATTTTCTTATAATATTACAAGTATTTCATATTTTCTTGTGAACACCATAAATATACAAGCTTATGAAATTATCTCACAAAACTCAACTCCAATTTAAGTTTCACAAAGATTGCAAACTATCCTCTAGTTCTCGTGACTCTCCATAACTCCATAAGTATGGTGTAAATGTTGGGACCGTAGAGTTATGGCATGTACACATATATCTTACAAATTTTCTTTGTGCTCTTCTTTTCCTAATAATGATTTACCTTTTATAAATTTATGAACTTTGTATGCACATCAACAAACTTGCTTATTTATAGACATTCTCTAGTTTATTAAAATTTTGAAAAGATTTAAATAACTTCACATTGTGGGCTTTGATGTCACTTGAACATAATGCTAAATATCTCATACTCTAAAATTCTAAAATTTTTAAAATAAAATATCTTATGAAATGTACACACTTGTCCATAAATCAATAATGCTTCTTCCACTTTGTTTAATGCCATAAATGTCTATATATTATTGTGGAATGTGGAGCACCAATTTTCAATCTTTAAAAATCAATATCTGTCTCCATGAAAGATGGTATAGAAACCATACACATATTACTCATTTGTACAAACAATGATATTAGATGAGTCAATTCCCCCCATTTACATTTATCTGCACTTGAAAACAATTTTTGCTATTGTAGCATAGGAAATTTGGCTCTACAAAAGGAAGGGAAGTTCCTTTGAGAGTAAATCTCATTTCATAATTGAAATTAGATTAAATAATTAAAATTCTTTAAAAAAGTAAAATGGAAAAATATCCTAAAAAATAAAATAAAACAATAAAATTAACTTTTTGAGTACAAAAAATAAAAGTACGGATAATCAAGAACCTTTGATTAAAATTTGAGCATTTTGGCTAAGGAAACCATTGTGGTGCACAAATGTCTACACTTAGTGCTATCATCTCATATGGACCATGAAAAAAAAATCCATAAATAAGGAAACCACACTTCAATAGTTTAACTAACTTGCAAGACCCAAAAATAGGAATGCAATAACAAATACTATATAGAAGAAATATAAATGAATATGGTAGGAATGAGATTTAAATAATTCAAATAAAAAATAATAATAAATTTACAAACAATAAAAAATAGACAAACCTCTATGTGATTGAATGCCCTTCAAAAACCTACACAAAAAAAGAAAAAGAAAAATGTTTAAGGCCTATTTTGAGGACTTTCCTTAGTCGAGTGTCTTTACTTTGGTGTTCTACCTCCATAAAAAATTAGATATATTGTGTTGGCACCTTCAAATTCTAAGCAGTTTTGTAGAAAATCTAATTATAACATGTAGGTGCACCCGTGCAAAAGCTTTTCTAAGTGACTTAGTTTGAGGGCTAATAACTTCATCTCTATAGATTGTCATACAAAATTTATTTGGGGTCATGTTCATTGCTTATCACTAAGCACATTCACCAAGTTATAGCTTCTCATAGCTAGTTTTGGTGAGTTTTTAAGTACTTAGTTTGAGGCCTCAACACATATCTACATTCTATACTTTTCAAGTTTAACAGAATAGCCAACTTTGAAGATTTATTTCTCGCACCTAGTTGATTTTTTATGGTAAATTGATTGTTCCTCTATATTTTAAACATATCAGTTAGCCCTGTGTCTATTTTGAGACCTCAGTGACCTTGTTTGATACATTTACCAGGCCCAATCCAAATAGAATTTATTCAATTTTTAATATGCATAGTGACAAGTTTCTCTGACAGGACCAACTTTGCACATTGATATTTTAAAGCCAATTCATAGTCATGGTAAATGGATTGACTCTTTGAATTTTTTTCATGTAATTATACCTCCATAATTAGGAGAAGAGTCTCAGGACAAGATTTGATATTTCTTCAAGGTTAAATCCAAATTTAATTTATTGTGTTTATCCATCTGCTTTCTTAGATGGTTTTAGGTGGTCATTTTTTATCTCTAGTATCTTGAACATGCAATTGAATCAAACAAACCCTTCTCCCATACATACTCTTAGAATGAATCAATATGCCAAGTGGCAGACTCTTAGAGCGAGCTTTAGTATTTTTCAAAATACATTTTGGAAAGGTTTCAGATTTGTGTTAGCACATGCATTTGTAGAGAACTTGAAGTGGCCCTATTTTGGGATTTAAAATCTCACAATTCTGATATCATCATACAATCCAATTTGGTGACCATAATTGCATATTAGGAGTCAACATCCCTTTCAGTTCTCATAATTCTAGGAGGATATTTCAAAGTCAGTTCTAGGGACCATCCGCCATATTTGGTCATCTTGCAATGGTATCAAAACTAGAAGTCAGTTTTAAATGGCCGCCCACTTTGTCATTTTCACCCAGATGAACATAAGACCAAATCCAGATAGTTTGAGCTTAAAAAAATGGTTTCAGTTAAAAAAAAATTAAAGTTGGGCCCATTAGGGGACCCAAAATTCATTAGAAATGAGACCAAGAAGGCTAATGCAAATAAAATACTTATTATTTAAATCATTTTAAGTAAATGTTTTAAATGATATTTTCACAAGGCGCTTAAAACTTTTAGATAGACATGGTAATAGTGATCGTATCATTGTGACTGAGTGAAGGGTATTGTATGTGGAATCATTTCCAAGACACACCCCATTTAACAAAATAATTAAAGAAGTGGTGAATTCAAGCAATGGAATGATCACAGGAAATGAAAAGGAAGTGGGGCACAAAATGAATTTATTTATAGGCTACACATGTTAGAAATAGGAAATACTGAGAGGGGGGGGTGAATCAGTATTTCACAAACTTTTACTTTTGCCCACTTATGGATATAATAAATTACTTTAAAGCATAAGAAACTAAATAGCATACATAACAGTAAATGTAAAGAGCTCATAACACATGATATGTTCTTGAGGAAACCTTGGCCAAGGGAAAACCCCAGTGGGGATGGTACCCACAAAGATCCACTAATCAAAAGATATCTGGTTAAGGATGTTGACCTTGTTAGGAGCCTATTACAATCATATAGTGTATCAATCTTGGTTAAGGGACTATAGGCCTTGTTAGAAGCCTCAACCCTGTTAGGAGTTGTAGATACAAAACCTAATTACCAGATGAGCTCACTACCCAAACAAGTAATAAAAATGTTTACTGATTACAATATGGTACTACTTACAACTTTGCATCAACAACTTTCCTTGCTATCACAAGTTACATATATTACATGTTACGTATCAAGTATGTTCGGTACATCTTTATTTATACAAGATACAAACATAATATCTTTCTCCTGTCAGCTTGCATATCTTTATCCAAGAGTAAACATCTAGGATGTCATCTCTTTATAATATAAAGTCATTATTTTGACAAGAAAAATAATCCCTTAATTCATTTACTAGTTCTATCTTCAAAACTGCTCTGTCAGTTGTACTCTGTCATCGGTAAAATAATCATAACTTTGTCCGTACTATCCATAATTTTTTGCACACTGAGATGGGGTATCCTTAGACACCATAGAGTCTATGTTCAACTACACAAACTTTGATCATGCTCCAGTTAATGTTGCCAAAACAAACTATATCAGGTGCTCTATCAAAAACATCATTTCATACTTAGACAATTTTAGTTTGCGATCTTCCATACTTACTTTCTAGCTTATGTGATCTTCATAGGGAACATATGTTTCCATAATGACAACATCTAAGTACATACCTCAGCCAAATTGCCAACAATCTCCCCCTTTATCATTGGTGGCAACATATGAGAAAATTGGCTAAGTGTACAAGTCAAAATCTCAAAATTTGTATCAAAATTGTGGCCATAGTATAAAATAAGTATACTATCCTTATATCTCCTCAAACTATACACATAATCTATAACACTTCATAATACTCCATAGAACTCCCCCTGTGAGTATCCTTCCTTATCATATATAGACAATTTTCTAAGTATCTCTCCCCCTTTGACAACAATGACAAAATAAAGGGTGGAAAGGGATATACAAAGTTGTGTCAAAACTTTTACCTTACTATCTTATTGCAAAGCCGGTAGGCTTGCAACAAAATCTGCAAAATCTATCTTCCAAGTCTCAAAAACTTTCTCCCATGCCTTCTCTATTGATTCTGCTACATTGACTAAAGTACTCAATCCATATGCTGCAATCTGACAGGCTTGAAGGGATTCAAAATTGAACTTTTGAAATGATATCTTAGCAGTAAGACATTCTTCTAGTTTCTCTTCTATTATAGTCAACTTGATTGAGACATGTTCTCTCAAGATGTTTATTCTGATAATTTTCTTGTTCTTCTCACAATTCAAAGTCCTTGTCTCATCACATAATTTTCTGATCTTTTTCTCAACTGCACTGATCTTTATGTTTAGGCTGGCTAAAGAGTTTGTCTCTACTGCAATTTCATCTTGCTTCTCTTTTATCTTCTTCTCTTCCTCAATTAAAATATTTTTAGATTTTGTACACTGAATGTACAAACACTTTCCAATCTCAAGATGTTTCCTTAAGTTCTTAATGTGTGTGTCAAGGCTGTCAATGTCATTTTTGATATTTTGACTTATATTCTACAACATCTCAGCTTCATAAGCTGCCTGAGCCTTAACCTTAGCAATATCAGTCAAATTAGTGAACTCAACATCAAAAGAATTAATTACCATCTTTGCTCTTTCAAGTGGATCTGAATCAAAGACTTTTGTAGATATAACACTTTGTAGCTTCTTAGTCAAATCTTTCAGAATACTTCCAAATTCTTAACTTTCTTGTTCTTTCCAATAATTTTGTTCAAAGAAGTGATCAACCCTAATTGATCATCGTCATCAACTTCCTTGCTCAAATCTTCAATCAATGTTCCTATTCCTTTCTCCTTTCCAGTCTTAGGAGTAAGACTGATGTCTTCTTGTGGTTCAATAGGTGTATGGGCCTCTATTTCCATTTGCACTTCAGTTCAAGTAGTCTCTGTTTCAATACTCTTTTCTTGCTCTCCCAAAACCAAATTGTCAACAATGTTATCCAAACTGTTGAGTACTGCAACATCTGAATGTAAAGTAACTTTTGTTCCTTCAATGTCCATAGATTATGTGCCAATGTTTATAGAAGAAGAGGGAATATCTTCAGCTTCAACTACCTCTGTTGCTACCTCTTCTTGTTCTAAACTCTATTCCTCTACTGGTTCTACAACTGATTGATCTTTTCTATCTTTTCCTACTACCAAGTTTGCTAGCACTTGCACAACTGCCTGTTTAGTTTTAGTCTTTACTTGTTCATATTGACCTCCCATTATTTGTATAATTATTCTTTTGGTTCTTAATAGGGTTTCAAGTGGCTTGATGATCTATTTAAGGTGGTCATCATCTCTTATCTCATAGAACTGTCTAATCACATTCTCTCTCATTTTAGTATCTTCTTCTTATGCTCTCATCTTTCTTCTCACAAGTCTATTGTACAAATCATCTAGTATCTTTCCATGAATAGTATCAAATTTCTTTTTTGTCAAAATCATATGTGTAACCATTGCATTCTCTAGATTTAATCTATCATAGGAACCATATAAATCATAGTATTTGTTCATTTTGGTAAAGTCTCCATGCTGCATTATATCTTCATTAACTCTTTCTATCCTTGGTTTCCATGATTTCTTCTTTATTGTCACTTCATCATCTTTTATCTCTGCAACTCTTCTAGGTACTGGTGGAACAATTATTTTTTTTCTTTTACCCGGTCCTGAAGCACTTGCCTTCAGTATTTTGCTTGGTGCTAAAGAAAAGGGTTTCTCTATCTGACTAATTTCTTGTTCCTTCTCAGGTTCTTCAACCTTTACCTTAACTTGAATAGTTTTTGCACTTCATGCCAAAGGTGGGACTGAGAGTATCTCACTTTTCCTTATTTCTTTTGTAGTCTTTCTTGCAATATCAAATTCCTTCTCACTCATACCTGATTCTTTTAGAATTTTCTTTATTGTAGACTCCACTCTCTTCTTTGATTATTTTTTTTCCTTAAGTGTCTTTGCTGAATCAAATTTTTCATCATATGTTCCAAATCTGTTGCCATGAGCATCAACTTTACTTTTCAACAATCTACTAACATATCCTTCTATTTCAACTTCAGAGATTTCATATCCAAGAGGGTCTATGAATTCATGTCTAGGTTCTACTACCTCAATGTAAGTGAAATCAGTATCAACCATAAAACATATATCATCTTTGTATTTCTCAACTACGGATGGAGGAATTCTTGATCTATTTACCACAATGTTCTGAAAAGTTTTCAACACTAACTTTACACTGTCATTAACCTTCTCAATAAGATGTTTCATGTAAACTTTATTGATTCTTGCCATAGTATTCTCACCATCATTCCATTCAATAGTGTAAGGAAAGCTTCTTAGCAAGTGGAAGAACATGTAAGTAACCAATGAGGAAAATCTAAAGTGAGTGTATTTAGCTTTCTTTATCTTTTCCAAATTCTCAAACAACTGTATTCTCAAAATTTCACACATATCCACAGGATTCTTCTCCACACACATCAAATAAGTAATGTGTACCATACCTACTAGCATATCATCTTCTCTAGAGCTTCCATAGAAATTTGTTGTCAAAATCTTACACAAGTATTTTACATCATCTTGCTTAATCTTACTAATGACTATACCTCTGCCATTGTATACTGAGCCGATGTTTTCAATCACAAACTTTCTCATGTTTTTCTCATTCAGTGGAATTGCACCAAATTTTGATAATCCAGTCACATCATGAATTAGGTCTGTAGTTATGTCTATAACTCTATCTTCTAACCAAAATTTACCATTATGTATCCTACTCAAAATGATCTTAGTACACTCCTCATTATCAAATTCATATTTTATAGAGTACTTAATGATTTCATTGTTTTCTAGATGTCCATAACCTTGTTTCACTAACATATCCATGTTGTACAATTTCTTATATTCACCATTAAAATCACTCTCCCTTAGGGTTTCATACTTGCATCCAAGATAACTTTTAACATTCTCTAAATGAAGAACTTTGTCTGGTATGGATGATAAGGCTAAACTAGCATCTCTTTCAAAGGGTTCAACTAGATATTTCTTAGTTCTAGGTCTATTCTTATCCTTGATGTTGTGAATCAATGATACATCAATGATTATATCTGATTACTTTAAGCTGATTCAAGATCTTAGTTGGATAAATACCTTAAATTCACAAAATTAGGGCTTTCTCTTGATCGACGCTTCAAACTTCTGCAAATCACTTCCAAATTTCTTTCTTCACTTCCAAATCACTTCTAATCACTTGATAATCACAATAAATTTGATTTCAATCTTTTAATACTTAGTATTTACTCGATCTGACATCACATTCAATTCTTTTTCCGCTAAAATGCCAAAAAGCTGATTTTGTAAACCTGGAACCATAAATCTTCTTGCGACCTCGCAAAACACAATATTTCTTTTTGTGCACTTAACCATAGCATTAGTATAACATAAAAAAACATTCATCTAACTGTGCAAAACTTAACTCATTCAAAATCTAATTCTATACTAATTTTAAGTTCCTAAACGATAGAAATTTACATAATTTAAGTGCTTAAAGAAGGGTTAGGTAAAGACTCATTCTTAGCATTAGATACATTACCTTCTTGATTACCTTCAATGCTGAATATACATCCTTGATCTATGCCTTTAACAAATTTTACTTCATCTTCATTGCTACAACAACCTTTCTCTTTGTTTCCTACATTTTCATTTCTTCTTGCATAGTTTCTAGGGTTAGGGTTATGATGATAACCTCCATTGTTCATTCTGCAAAATCTTTCTGTGTGTCCAATCTTGTTACATATCTGACAAGTGATTCCATTTGTTCCATATCTAGGTGTTTGCTAATTGATTTGTGTCCTATAATTTCTAGCAATATGTCCACTTTTGTTGCATCTGAAACATACTATTCCATTTCCTCTTTTCATGTCTTCAATTGATCTCTGATTTGCATTGTTAGTATTTCTAGGCATTCTACTATTGTAATTATTCTCAATAACTTTAGATCTTCTACATTCAATAGCTCTATGTCTAAAACCATGACAAGTATAACAATATCCATTAAGAGGTTTGAATTGTTAACCTGTACAATCTCTCTTCATATGACCAATAGTATTACAAGAAAAACATCTACCTTTGAATTCTCTTTGCATACCTTTGGATGATTCATCTTGCTTTAGTGGTTCTTCTTGCTTTGGTACATCTTCTTGCTTCAGTGATTCTTCTTGCTTAGGTGCATCTTCATATTTGTTCTCATCTAACTTCTTTTCTTCACTACTTTCACATTCATTCAGATCTAGTTTCTTGCTTTCACTAACTATCTTCAATATGTTAAATCCAAGACTAGTTTTGTCATAGAATGGTTTTCCATAAGATACTTGCTTATCAATCTTTTCACTGTTTGAATATAGCCTCTCAAGTTGTTGTTTGGATTGAGTCAATTCACCTTTCACAATTTTGTTATATTTTTCAAGTTGATGAAGGGTGCTCCCCTTAGTACCACAAACACATAACAGAAATAGAGAAACAACAACAATAATATGCAAGAATAGAAAATTGGCTTCTTATTATCTCCACAAATGTGGAATTACAAACTTTCAGAATTACAATATGCAAAGACACATGGGCATTCCCTTACAATATTCTTTAGGAAAAATCCTCGAATCAATACCTAGATCTACTACCCAGAACTACCCTAGACAACACTATGGGCCTTCTTTATATAGGCAATTTCCACCGCCCGAGAAGGTTCCAAAAATTTAGCCCTAAGGGCTGACCCAACTTAGAATTATTTTATTTTTCAATTTATTACATCAAATTTGGCTCAAAATAACTTTTGAAACCTGAACATAAATTTTGAAAGAAAATTATTTTCTGCCATTTCAAGTGGCCTGACTTTCGGAGACCATAAGTCATCACCAGTTGACCCGATTGACTATTATAACCCCATTTCAGAAATGCCACGAAGCACTCTACAAACTTGACCCACAGAAAGCACTCATCACCCAATTTTTTAACCTCATCCGGGGCCTCTAAAGCCTTCAAAACTAAGTTCAAAGTTTCTGTACCCTCCTACCAATACCAAAAATCTTCAATATCTTCAAAACTAGACCTGATCTAGCCATGAAACTTTGCTGGCAGGCTGATATGACTGACATGAACCTCCACATGTAAAATCAGAACATTTCAAGATCGGAAGGCCAACTTACTAAAAATAGAAAGTTTCCATAAATAGCAGCTCTGCACAAGATAGCCCTTATTGAATACAAAAATAAAAATATTTTTGGGTGATGCAAGATTGCCCTTACACCCAGGATGCTCCTGCATCAGACAACCGGGGTAATTTGAGAAGTGACCCTGTCACGACTCAGGTGTGCAAAGGAAAACCAAGATGGTTAACCTCCTCCTTTGTTAGCCATGATGAATCTTCTACAGGTCATCCTTTCCATTTGACCAAATACTCTTCATATGTCATGTTCCTTGTGCTTCTGCCAACAGGACTATCTAGTATGTCTTCAATCTCCTTGATATCTAAACTGGTTGCTGGAATACTCCATTGTGCTACTGCAACCTCATCTTCAACACCTCCTTCATGATACTCTATCAAATTTGAAATTTTAAACACTGGTGAAATATTCAGCTCAGTAGGCAATCCCACCTCATATGCATTTCCTGAACAATGCTTCTTCAGTATCGTACATGGTCAAAACTTCTTCATTTTCAACTTGTTATATGTACCAACTGGAAATCACTCCTTCCGCAAATGAACCATGACTTCATCCCCAACCTGAAATTCCTTATACCTCCTTTTCTCATCTGCCTTAGTCTTATACTGCGCATTCATCTTTGTAATATGCTTCCTCACCTCCTCATGGATGTTCTTCAAGTGTTCTGCAAAATCCTTAGCTTCAACACTACTTATTTCTCCTTTATCTATCTTTCTCAACTCAGATGCATTTCTTGGACTACTTCCATATACAATCTGGAATGGTGATTTACCAATGCTCCTGTTGACAGAATTATTGTATGCAAATTCTGCCTATGGTAAAATCAAATCTCATCCTGTTGGCTTATCTCCAACCAAACATCTCAGCAAATTTCCCAAACTTCTATTCACCACCTCTGTCTGTCCATCAGTCTCTGGATGATGTGATGAACTGAACTTCAAATCTGTCTTCAACTTCTTCCACAATGTACACTAGAAATATCCAACAAACTTAGTGTCTCTATCTAAAACTATGGTCTTTGGCAAACCATGTAGTCTCACTACTTCTCTGAAAAAAATTTTGCTACATGAACAGCATCATTAGTCTTCTTGCAGGGAATGAAATTTGCCATCTTCAAAAATCTGTCAACTACTACAAAAATTGAATCGTGTCCCCATTGAGTCCTCGGTAAACCAAGAACAAAATCCATATTGATATCCTCCTAAGGCTTCTCTGGTACAAGTAATGGCTGATATAACCCTGTATTCTACTTCACTCCCTTCACCATCTGACATACTTTGCAACTCTGTACAAAATTCTTCACATCTTGCTACAATTGTGGCCAATAATAATTATCACCAACCAAAGCAAGGGTTTTATCACGACCAAAATGTCTAGCCAATCCTCCACTATGCTTCTCTTTGATGAGATTCTCCCTCATAGAAATTCTTGGAATGCACAACTGACTCCCTCTGAATAGCATATCATCCTGGATGATGAAATCCAGCCATTTCCTCCTATCTAGAGCAACAGGCTCTTTACAAGCTCCACCAAAATCAAGATCCTTTGTATACAAATTCTTGAGTTCCTTTAACCCAACCACCTCAATCTACATCTCTATTAGCAATAGTTGCCTTTTGCTAAGAGCATCTACAACCCTATTAGACTTTCCACTTCTGTGTTTCAAAACAAATGTATAACTCTGCAAAAACTCAACCCATTTCAAATGCCTCTGATTCAACTTTCCTTGACTATTCAAATATTGCAAAGCTTGATGATCAGTATACAAAACAAACTCCTTAGGAAGCAGATAGTGTCTCCACTTCTTCAATGCCTGAACTATAGCATAAAATTCCTGATCATAAATAGACTACTTCCTGTTGGCATCATTTAACTTCTCACTAAAATAAGCAACCGGTTTACCTTCTTGGCTCATAACAGCTCCTATTGTGGTACTCCTAGCATCACAATCTACTTGAAATACCTTATTAAAATCTAGAAGTGCTAAAATAGGTTGTTCTGTAACTTTTTATTTCAACGATTGAAAACTCTTTTCTGCCCCATTAGTCCACTTAAACTCTTTTCTATCTCCTCTCATTGTTTCAGTCAAGGGACCACAAATACTGCTAAAATTTTTGATAAACTTTCTGTAAAAGCTAGCCAAACCATGAAAAGATCTTACCTCAGTAGCACTCCTTGGAGTAGGCCATTCAAGGATAGCCTGTACCTTCTCTAGGTTCATTTTTAGACCTTCTGCTGAAACTACAAATCCCAAATACACTAACTCTTTCTTCACAAAATTGCACTTCTTCAAATTAATCAACAATTTCTCATCTCTTAGCTTCTCAAACACCATACGAATATGCATCATATGTTCCTCCAATGTCTTTCTAAAGATCAAAATATCATCTAAGTAAACAATGACAAACTTTCCCAAAAATTCTTTCAGCCCAAAAGGCATGACTAACCACTCATACAGTCCTTCCTTTGTCTTGAAGGCAGTCTTCCATTCATCTCCTTCTCTGATCCGAATCTCGTGATATCCACTCTTCAGATCTATCTTTGAGAAATACACAGCTCCACTCAAATAGTCCATAATATCATCCATTCGTGGCAATGGAAACCTATACTTGATTGTGATCTTATTTATTTCTCTAAAATCTATACACATCCTCCATTCTCCATTCTTCTTTGGTGCTAATACCGTTGGTATAGCACAGGGACTCAGACTCTCTTGGATCAACCCCTTCTGCAATAACTCGTGTACTTGTCCGTTCAACTCTTCACTTTCTACTAGTGTCATTCTGTGTGCTGCCTTGTTTGGCAAACTGGCTCATGGAATCAAATCCATCTGATGATTGATCTTCCTTACCAGTGGCAATCCATTAGGTACATTATCAGATACAATATACTAAAACTCATTCAACAAATCTACAACCTCTACAGGTACATCCCCTACTTCCTCTTTACCAGCTTTTGGAATTAAAGCAAAACACACATGCTCATGCCTCATACCATCTAGGAATTTTTTTCCATCAACAAAAGTTATTCTTGCATTACCACATACCTTTTTTTCGGTCTCCTTCAATGGCTTTAGCTTATGTCGCACACCATCCTTTGTCAGGGAATAGGTATTTGCATAGCCATCATGTACAACACATCTGTCAAACTGCCATGGTCTACCCAACAACATATGACATGCATCCATAGATATTATATCACATAGTACCTCATCTTAGTACCCACCAATCTTGAACTTTACCAGGCACTATTCACTGACCATGACCTTGTGGTCATCCTGAACCTAGGAAATCCGATATGGATGTGGGTGTTTCTATCTCTTGAGCTTCAACTTTGTCACCATCTCTTCTGACACCAAATTGTTAGTGCTTCCACTATCGATAATCACATCATAGCATTTACCCTCACACTTGCATCTAATGTGAAATAGGCTCCTCCTTTGTTCAGGTTCATTCTTACCACTCAGTAGGACTCTTCTGTTAATTAGCATTTCTCCTCTTTCAGCATCTTCAAAATTTGATGATCTAGCATCTTCATCTACATGTACAACTCTAGCCTAGCCTTCATTCCTCCTATCTGTCCTTCTTTGGCATTAAGGACATTCAAATGCCCTATGACCTTCTTCTCCAAAATGAAAACATGTTCCACAGAAGCCTCCTCTTCCTGAACCTTGTCCTCTTCCTCTTCCTCTCTGATCTCTATTATTCTAATCTTGGAAATGATTGGAATTGTTTCCTCTCTGATTCTGGCTGCTACTAGCCTCATCCTTCTTTTTCAGATCTTCATTTCGGCCACCATATGACCGTCCACTAGATCTTCCACCACGACCTCTTCCATTTTGTCTGCTCTCAAACTTCTTGTTGAGCTTTTCCTCTACTTTTAGGGCAAACTGGTATGCCTCCTCAATACTGTTCATTCAAACCGTATTCAACTCCTCCTGAATGCTTGGCCTTAACCCATCAAGGTATCAGGAAAATTTCTCCTTATCAGCTTCTGCATGGCCTATTCTGATGAGGAGTTGATAGAACTCCTCTGTATACTCCTGAACAGATCTTCCTGCTTGCTTCAAACTTTGCATTTTCTTTAGCAGGTCAAGCTCATAATCAATAGGAATGAACTATCACTTCAATTTATCCACCATCCGATCCCATCTTGTGATTTTATCTTTCCCTCTTCTATTTCTCTCCAATTGAATCTCTTGCCACTAGATCTTTGCATGACCTTTCAGTCTGGCCTTTGCAAATTTGACCCTATCAGGATACTCAACATCTTCATACTCAAAATATTCCTCACATTCATTGATCCAGTCGATCAATTCCTCTAGGTTAAGATTTCCAAAAAATGTAGGAACCTCAATCTTAGGTCTTTTCCCAATCTTGGAAATCACCCGAAAAAGTCTTTCTTCCTCATGATTCACAACTTCAGCTTCTCCTTCTTGATATTCTTCTTCGGCTTCATCCTCTCTTTCATCTCTAACATTAAGATTCATTCCTCTACGAATCTCTTCTTGCAATGCTCGCACTTATCTCTGTAGCTCTCTAACCTCAGGTGTCACAACACTAGCTCTTCCGCCATGTTCTCTTCATGGAGGTATTTTCGTGATGCATGCTGAAACCCTAATCACGATCCTGGTGCAAACTACCTCACACTCAGCAATCTTCTTACACACTCAAGAACTCCTGCTCTGATACCACTTGATGAAGGGTGCTCCCCTTAGTACCACAAACACATAAATAAAATAGAAAAACAACAACAATAATATGCAAGAATAGAAAATTAGCTTCTTATTATCTCCACAAATGTGGAATTACAAACTTTTAGAATTACAATATGCAAAGCCACATGGGCATTCCCTTACAATATTCTGTAGGAAAAATCCTCGAATCAATATCCAAATCTACTACCCAGAACTGTGCTAGACATCACTATAGGCCTTCTTTATATAGGCAATTTCCACCACCTGAGAAGGTTCCAGAAATTTATCCCTAACGGCCGACCCAACTTAGAATTATTTTATTTTTCAATTTATTACATCAAAATCAGCTCAAAATAAATTTTGAAACCCGAACATAAATTTTGAAGGAAAATTATTTTCTGCCATTTCAGGTGGCCTGACTTCCGGAGACCATAAGTCATCACTAGTTGACCCGATTGACTATTATAACCCCATTTTTTGACCTCATCCGGGGCCTCTAAAGCCTTCAAAACTGAGTTCAAAGTTTCTGTACCCTACTGCCAATACCAAAAATCTTCAAAATCTTCAAAACTAGACCTGATCTAGCCATGAAACTTTGCTGGCAGGCTGATATGATTAAGATTAACCTCCACATGTAAAATCAGAACATTCTGAGATCGTAAGGCCAACTTACTAAAAATAGCAAGTTTCCATAAATAGCAGCTCTGCATAAGATAGCCCTTATTGAATACAAAAACAAAAATATTTTTGGGTGATGCAAGATTGCCCTTACACCCAGGATGCTCCTGCATCACAAGTTCATCATACTACAATTTGACTTTATCAAATTTGGATGTTACCTTGCCAAGTTTAGATTTCAGATCTTCATTCTCATTCTTCAAGTTTTCATTTTCAGATCTTAAATTGTCATTTCTATCTTTCAAGCTAAGCTTTAGATTTGCTATCTTCAATTCATGTTTAAGGATCACATTTTCTTTTTCTAAATCATCACAATCTTCAACAAGAATTTCAGATTCCTTCTCAAATTTTAGATCTTCTATCTTACCTTTCAATTTGTCAATAAGATTCTTTGCATCATCATACTTTCTTTTCAAAGTGTTTCTTTCATTAGTAAGCATATCAATTTGCTCAAGAGCTTCTTCAAGATTCTTCTATAATTGATCCATATCCATAGAGATCTTACTCAAGCTACTAAGCTTTCCTTGAATGTTTCTTCTCTGAGTAGCTATGCTCTGATGCCAATTGTTAGAAATATGAAATACTTAGAGGGGGGGTGAATTAGTATTTCACAAACTTTTATTTTTTCTCACTTATGGATATAACAGATTACTTTAAAGCATAAGAAACTAAATAACATACATAACAGTAAATGTAAAGAACTCATAACACATGATATGTTCTTGAGAAAACCCTAGCCAAGGGAAAACCCCGATGGGGATGGCACCCACAAAGATCCACTAATCAAAATATATCTGGCTAAGGATGTTGACCCTGTTAGGAGCCTATTAGAATCATATAGTGTATCAGTCCTAGTTAAGGGACTATAGGCCTTGTTAGAAGCCTCAACCCTGTTAGGAGTTGTAGATACAAAACCTGATTACCAGATGAGCTCACTACCCAAACAAGTAATACAAATATTTACTGATTACAATATGGTACTGCTTACAACTTCGCATCAACAACTTTAGCTGCTATCACAAGTTACATATATTACATGTTACATATCAAGTATGTTTGGTACATCTTTATTTATACAAGATACAAACATAATATCTTTCTCCTGTCAGATTGCATATCTTTATCCAAGAGTAAACATCTAGGGTGTCATCTCTTTATAATATAAAGTCATTATTTTGACAAGCAAAATAATCTCTTAATTCATTTACTAGTTCTATCTTCAAAACTGCTCTGTCGGCTGTACTCTATCATCGGTAAAATAATCATAACTTTGTTCGTACTATCCATACTCTTTTGCACACTGAGATGGGGTATCCTTAGACACCATAGAGTCTATGTTCAACTGGGAAAACTTTGATCATGCTCCAGTGAACATCGCCAAAACAAACTGTATTGGGTGCTCTGTCAAAAACACTGTTTCATACTTAGATAATTTTAGTCTGCAATCTTCCATACTTACTTTCCAGCTTATGCAATCTTCATCAGGAACATATGTTGTCATAATGACAACATCTATGTACATACCTCAGCCAAATTTCCAACAACACATACTTCAATCTGTGATTGATCTCCATGGTCATGATGGTTGTTCTAAAAGCCACATACTTTGTGGTTATTATAAGGAAGTGGGTTTTGTGAAAAGGCTTTAGAAACTCCCTAAAATTGTCATGGTAGCATGAAATCTACGCAAAGTGAGTTCCACATAATTCCAATTATAGTCTTAAGTGAGGCTGTGGAACTCACATTGCACAGATCTCATGTAACATAGCCAGGAAATTTATTTAAATAAGTTGGAAACAACTTGCAATCTATAAGAATTCCCTTGGTGTATACATACATACATACATATATATCTATGTATATATATGTGTATATACACACACACACACACACACACACACACATATATATATATATATATGTATGTATATATATGTATATATATACATATGTATATACATATATATATGTATATACATGTATACATATGTATATACATGTATATAGATATATATGTATATACAGATATATATGTATATACATGTATATATATGTATATACATGTATATATATACATATATACATATATATATATACATCTATATATATAGATATATACATATATATATATATATATACATATATATACATATATATATATACATATATATATATATACATATATATATATATATATATATATACATATATATATATACATACATACATATATATATATATATATATATATATATATATATATATATATATATATATATATATATGGGTATGTGTAGGATCATGAGGGGCCAAACTATGCCCTTAAGTGGCAATGAAAAATCGGACAATTAGGATTACTCAACTTGGCGTGAAAAAATGAACTAGTTATCAACCTAATATCAAAAAGTTGTAAGAATATAATTTGTAAGAAATTGAATGTAGTTTCTAAACTACTAAGCCTTTTCTGAAAAAAAATTAATATGATTGGTAAAAAGTATAGATTGCAATGCAGCACTACAAACATTTCAACAAAAAAATAAGAAGTACATGTATGTCTGACCACCCTAATCAAAAACAAATGATAATATTTTTATATAATATTCTATATATAAGTAGCTGACTCATGCTCGGATGTGACGCATATTTTTTTCTATTTTTATTCCAAACAGATAATTAATTATGATTTTTTTGTTACAGCTCTTTCAGAATTTAAAAACTCTCGTGTCTGACCACCTTAACTCATTGAAAACTTATCATAATTTAATTTTTTTAATTTTTTCTTATACTAGACGAAGCATAGAATGTGACGCATCTTTTGGATTTCAAAAATGTTATACCGTTTGAAAGATATAGTCATTTTTCAATCAGTATCTAAATCAACACTTTAGAGGTAGCTCGATTAGAAAATAACTAATAATTACTTAACAAATTCAAAATTTGACAGCAATTATATCCATAGAAAGCTGATAATCTCTTTAAGATACCCTTTTCATTTTATCAAATTCGGGTGAAAAAAAAAGTCGTCAGCTACATGGTCAAAGTCTAGAACTGAGAGAAATAGAAGAAAAACACATTTTTGTGACACTTGAAGAGTTGACCAGGTAGGTTTGGTGCACAGACCAATACCGAGCCTAATTGGGTACCCGATGTTATCGGGTACCCGATATTTTCGGGTACCCGAATCTGGCGGCAGAATTTCAAATTTTTGCTTTGCCTCAACTTTCTCTAATTTCCAATTTCAAAATTTGGTTCCACTTTATCAATTATAGTTATATAATTGATAGTTATATATTTGATATATATTTGATAGTTATTAGTTATATATTAAATATTATATAATATGAATTATATATTAAATGTTATATTTAATATTATTTAATATATATTAATATTAAAAACTATATATTAGATTATATATTATATATAATATTATATATTATATATTAAATATTATATAATATACATTTTACATTTTAAATATTATTTAATATGATTCAGAGCACGAGCATGAGTCCCTACAGTGGCATAGTAGTGCCTTTTATAGGTGCCAAAAACCCTAGCTATGTAGAAATGGAGGCTTTGAAGAATAGTTCACTGGAGGTGGATTATAGAAGCAGAGGGCAAGAGAATCACTCTGTTTCCACCACTTGTGGCTATGAAATGGTATCTTTCCCTAATTTTTCAACCAAAATGCTAAATTGTAAAGGTTCTCGAAATAGATTCTAGTCATGCCAGACAATTCTACCATGCCTATTGATAATCCGGTCACTGAACAGAGTCATTGGGAGGTTAAACAAGAACAACCAAATGGATCTTTGAACTGGTCGAAGACTATGGAGAGTCAGGAAGGGTTTGGTAAAATGAGCAGTTGTACTAGAAATGATGCACGTGCCATAGAACTGACCACATTAATAAATTTAAAGAAGAGATCAGTGGTGACATGACATTATGAGGAAATCCTTTCTGTTTCGATGGTGCCCGCCCCCCCCCCCCCCCCCCCCCCCCCGTGATATTATGAAGAATGTCTTACCGCTTCAATGCCGGCACCACCTCTATCTCAAACTTTCACCATTTCTTCTCATCAGTACTCTGAAATATGGCAGGGATTGAGGGCACATTATTACCCCTAGGGATTGGGATTGAGATATCACACGTTAGGACCCCTAGGGAGTCCCCATGACCCCTTATGACACATTGGAATGCTCAAATGTGTCTTAAGAGGTCTTAGGACCCCTTCAAACACACTTGAACATTCCAATGTGTCAAAAGGGGTCATTGGAACTCCCTAGGGGTTCTATTATGTCTTATCACATGTTAGGACCCCTAGTGAGTCCCCGTGACCACTTTTGACACATTGGAATGCTCAAGTGTGTCTTAAGGGGTCCTACGACCTCTTAAGACACACTTGAGCATTCTAATGTGTCAAAAGAGGTCATGGGGACTCCCTAGGGGTCCGAGAATGCCTTATCACATGTTAAGATTCATAGGGAGTCCCCATGACCCCTTATGACACATTGGAACACTCAAGTGTGTCTTAAGGGGTCCTACGACCCCTTAAGACACACTTGAGCATTTCAATGTGTCAAAAGGGGTCATTGGGACTCCCTAGGGGTCCTAATATGCCTTATCACGTGTTAGGACCCTTAGAGAGTCCTCATGACCCTTTTTGACACATTGGAATGCTCAAGTGTGTCTTAAAGGGTCCTACAACCGCTTAAGACACACTTGAGCATTCCAATGTGTCAAAAGGGGTCATTGGGACTCCCTAGGGGTCCTAGTATGCCTTATCATGCGTTAGGACCCCTAGAGAGTCCTCATGACCCCTTTTGACACATTGGAATGCTCAAGTGTGTCTTAAAGGGTCCTATGACCCCTTAAGACACAGTTGAGCATTCCAATGTGTCAAAAGGGGTCATTGGGACTCCCTAGTGGTCTCAGTACGCCTTATCATGCGTTACAATCCATAGAAAGTCCCCATGAACCCTTTTGACACATTCCAATGTTGTAGTGTATCTTAAGGGGTCTTAGGACCCCTTAAGACACAATTGAGCATTCCAATGTGTCAAAAGGGATCATGGGAACACCCTAGGTGTTCTAATGCATGATAAGGCGTACTAAGACCCCTAGGCAGTCCCCATGACCCCTTTTGACATATTAGAATGTTCAAGTGTGTCTTAAGGGGTATTAGGACCCCTTAAGACACACTTGAACATTCTAATGCACCAAAAGGGGTCATGGGGACTCCCTAGGTATCCTAATGTGCCTTATCATGCATTAGGACATCCAGGGAGTCCCCATGACCCATTTTGATGCATTAAAATGCTCAAGTGTTTCTTAAGGGGTCCTAATACCCCTTAAGACACACTTGAACATACCAATGTGTCAAAAGGGGTCATGGAGACTCTCCAGGGGTCCTAACATGTGATAAGGCATACTAGGACCCCTAGGGAGTCCCCATGACCTCTTTTGACATATTAGAATGCTCAAGTGTGTCTTAAGGGATCCCAATACCACTTAAGACACACTTGAGCATTCTAATGTGTCAAAAGGGGTTTTGGGGACTCCCTAGGGGTACTAGTACACCTTATCACACATTAGGGCACCTAGAGAGTCCCCGGGTATGTGCAGGATCATGAGGGGCCAAACTATGCCCTTAAGTGGCAATGAAAAATCAGACAATTAGGATTAGTCAACTTGGCGTGAAAAAATGAACTAGTTATCAACCTAATATCAAAAAGTTGTAACAATATAATTTGTAGGAAATTGAATCTAGTTTCTAAACTACTAAGCCTTTTCTAAAAAAAAATTAATATGATTGGTAAAAAGTATAGATTACAATGCAGCACTACAAACATTTCAGCAAAAAAATAAGAAGTACGTGTATGTCTGACCACCCTAATCAAAAGCAAATGATAATATTTTTTTATAATATTCTATATATAAGTATTTGACTCATGCCCAGATGTGACGCATATTTTTTGGTATTTTGATTCCAAACAGATAATTAATTATGATTTTTTTGCTACAGCGCTTTCAGAATTTAAAAACTCTCATGTTTGACCACCTTAACTCATTGAAAAATTATCATAATTCAATTTTTTTTTAATTTTTTCTTATACTAGATGAAGTATAGAATGTGACACATCTTTCGGATTTCAAAAATGTTATACGGTTTGAAAGTTATAGCTATTTTTCCATTAGTATGTCAATCAGGACTTTAGACGTAAGTGAACTAGAAAATAACTATTAAATACTTAACCAATTCAAAATTTGACAGCACTTATATCGATGGATAGCTAACAATCATCTGAAGAAACCCTTTTTATTTTATCAAAATCAGGTGGAAAAAAAGTTGTCAACCTAATGGTCGAAGTGTTGACATAAGAAAAATAGAGAAAAAACATATTTTTTGCACACCTTCAGTGTTGACCATGGAGCTTTGGTTTCCAAAGCTATTACCCGATTTTGCTTTAATTTCAAATTTGAAAAGTTTTCCCCTCCCAGTCATTTTTTATTTCCCTTTAATTTTGATGTTTTTTTCTTTCACCCTGTCAATGAATAATTTATATATTTTATATTTAGGTTTTATATTTTATGTTTTATATTTTATATTTGTTAGGAATAAGGTGTCTCAACCTTGGATAATTCCTATTCATATTATTTGTTTTGTAAATGTATTTTTTGCAAATAATGTAATTAAGTGTGAGTGTACATGTCTAGTTGGCATGTTGATGTGTCACTCCACTTGATGTGTCGGCATCTTGTGCGTAAGGAGATCATGACTGAAACGGTCATGACGGATTCTTATGATGCGTAAGAACTATTTAAGGAATGTGCTATGACAGGTGTAAGAGTATCTTATGACTTGGGCCTATTTGGGTGCTCAAGAAGAAGTGGTTGGTGTGTGTAAGAGAATATGCCAAAAATAGGTTGGGATGACAGATTCTCTTACACTTCTCTTGTGACGGTTATTTTTGGCAGATTCTATGACAAGCTGTCATAGTCTATTCTAGGGATGGACGCCTATTCTTGGGATTGCATGTAACAACTATGTACATGTGGCTTTGTGCATGGGTCTTGGTGGTTGTGCCTATTTTTGGGTCCAGAAGAGTCTATATATATGATGTTGCTCCTATGGGAGAGAGATAACAGAAATTTAAGTCTTGTTGGCTTTGTCTCTCATTTCCTGAAAGAACTTGCATTGCAAGTGTATTGTAATCTTTGTGTTGAAGATAATACATTGTACAGGTTTTGGAGTGCTGGGGTTTTTTACCAAAAGGTTTTCCCCAGGGTATATCATTGTGTCATTCTTTATTTTTCTATATGTATGGTATGTGGTTGCAATATCTTTGTTAAAGTAGTTAACGAATCTGAAATTGTAAGGATTTATAAGAATTTGCACAATACTCTCCTATAGAGATTAGCGTAGGAAGTTGTTTCCACACCTGAGTTTCCTTACAAGTGGTATCAGAGCTTGATCAACTTTTGATCCTAGTTGTTGGGTAGGGTTTTTTGAGATAATCTCAAGTTTGAGTGAGAGTTTTTTGCAGAGCATTCTGAATCTTATTTGCAGATTGAGATGGCAAGTTCATCATATGGAAGAATGGAGGTGGAGAAATTTAATGGTACTAATTTTGAGTTGTGGAAACTCAAGATGGAAGACATGTTGGAAGATCATGACGTATGGGAAGTGACTTCAAGTGCTACAAGACCAGCAACTATAGCTCAAGTAGATTGGGATATCAAAGACCATAAAGCTAAGGGTCTCATAAGAGTCTATTTAACTGATGCAGTTCTTCTGAATGTTCTAGATGAGAAAACTGCAAATAGTTTGTGGGAAAGACTTGCGACCGTGTATCAGGCCAAATCTCTAGTGAAAAAGTTGTTCCTAAGGAAGAAGTTGTACTCTCTATGAATGGAGGAAGGTGGATCCTTAACAGATCATTTAAATGCATTTAATCTACTGGCTGCACAATTGACATCAGCTAGTGTCAAGTTAGAGGAGGAGGATCGTTGCTACACACATTTGTGTTCTTTACTAGATTCATGGGACCATCTTGTGATGGCTCTCGGAAGCAATTTAGTCACCTTCAAAATGGATGATGTGGTGTCTTCACTGCTATCAGAGGAGATGCGGAGAAAGGCTTCCATTTCAAAAAAAGAAGCCCTTGCTGTTCGTGGGAGATCCACTGAAAGAGGGAAGAAAAATGACAATAAGTCTGACAATAAGGGTAGATCCAAATCTCATGGGAAGTCAAAGACTTCCAATAAGTCCAAGGCAAAATGTTGGAACTATGATAAATCTGGGCACTTCCGTAAAGACTGCAAAGAGTCGAAGAAGAAGAAGAAAGGTTCAGATTCAGCTTAAAGATCTCAAGAAGATGGTGATGCATTCATCATAGCTTTGGTAGCCCATGCATCTGATGATGTGTGGTTGGTTGACTTAGGTGCATCCTTTCACATGACCTCTCATCAAAACTAGTTCTCAAAATATGAAGAGTTCGATGGTGGAAAGGTGTACTTGGGTGATGATTCTCACCTAAAGATAGTTGGATGCGGAAGGGTCACTATCAAATTTCCTGATGGACAAGTAAAGGGAATCAACGGAGTTATGTACATTCTAGGTTTGGCACGAAACCTATTATCTGTAAGTATGTTGAATGATGTAGGTGTGCAAGTTGTTTTTTCGAAAGGATGCAAGATGATAAGAGGATCGATAGTTCTTGCAAGGGGTACTAGGAGAGGTACCTTATTTCAGCTAGATGCATGTATTCCTTTGTGTAATAGTTCTTCATCCTCACCATCTGAACAAGTAGTGAAGAAGTCTATGGCTATTGGTTCCGATGGTAGTGCAAACACTTTGGAAGGTAAGCTTCCTGCAGAAAAGACAATGTTGTGGCATATGAGATTTGGCCACATTGGTGAAAAGGGTCTCAGAACCCTGAAAAATAAAAATCTCGTTGAGGGGTTAAATGATTGCAATCTCGATTTTGACTTCTGTGAACACTGTGTCTATGGTAAACAAAATCATTTTTAGTTTTACTCTAGTTCTCATAAATCTTCTGATGTTTTGGGTCTTATTCATTCTGATGTATTTGGTCCTGTAAAAGTTCCTTCAATCTCCAAGTCTATATTTTTTGTATCTTTCATAGATGATTATAGTAGAAGGACATGGATTTATTTCCTTAAAAGTAAGACACAAGTCTTTAGTCAATTCAAGGAATTTAAAGCTCTTGTAGAGAATCAGACTAGTAAGAAGATTAAGTCTGTGAGAACTGACAATGGTGGTGAGTTTTGCTCAGCAGAGTTTGAACAGTTTTGTAAAGAATAAGGTATCGAGAGGCATAAGACAACTCCTTATACCCCACAGCAAAATGGAGTTGCAGAGAGAATGAGTAGGACACTAATGGAGAAGGCTAGAAGTATGCTTAGTGGAGCTAGTTTAGAACAAAGGTTTTGGGCCGAAGCTGTGGCCACTACTTGCTATCTGGTTAAAAAATCTCCTACATCAGCCCTTGTTGGTAAGACACCCATGGAGGTGTGCTCTAGTAAGAAGCCTTCAATTAGACATCTTCATGTTTTTGGTTGTGAAGCTTATGCACATGTTCCAAAGGAGAAAAGATCTAAGTTGGAAAATAAAGCCGTTAAATGTATTTTCATCGGATATAGTGCTGGTGTGAAAGGATACAAGCTTTGGGATCTTGTGACTAGTAAGGTGTTGTATAGTAGAAATGTTATTTTCAAAGAGCTAACATCTTATCCTATTGTGCTACAACCAGATTAAAAATAAAAAGAAAAAGATGTTGTTCAGTTGCCTCCTACCCCTGAGAAGACTGAACAGAGAGACCATGTTGGGTCTAATGATGAGGAGAGCTCTAGCAGCTTTGATAGTTCAGAAGAAGAGGAAGAACAACCACAACCGCAGCCCTTGAGGAGATCCACGAGAGATAGAAAGCAACCAGAAAGGTTTGGTTATTCTATGTTAGATTCCAGTTGTGCCTTTGCTTTGATTACTAACACTGATGAGCCTAAATCTGTGAAAAAGGCTTTGGGCATGGAAGATGTAGGTTCCTGGATTGAGGCTATGGATGATGAGATGGCTTCATTGGAGAAAAACAAAACTTGGCACCTTGTACCTTTTCCTAAAGGAAGAAAATCTATTGGCTGTAAATGGGTGTTCAAGAAGAAATTCTATGCAGATGGCAGTGTTGAAAGGTATAAAGCTAGATTGGTTGCAAAGGGGTATTCACGAGTAGAGGGAATAGATTATGGTGAAATATTCTCTCCTGTTGCAAAGTTGACATCCATTAGATTTATGTTATCTCTTACTACATCATATGATTTAGAGATAGAACAAATGGATGTGAAGAAAGCTTTCCTTCATGGTGATTTGGAGGAAGAGATTTATATGTCACAGCCTGAGCACTACATTGTTAAAGGTAAAGAATCCTTAGTTTGCAGATTAAAGAAATCTCTATATGGTTTGAAGTAATCTCCTAGGATGTGGTACCTTAAGTTTGATGCCTTTGTGTTGTCAATTGGATTTTTAAGATCAAAATTAGATCATTGTGTTTATTTCAGAGTTGAAAATGATCACCTTCTTATTGTTGCATTATATGTTGATGATATGTTGTTGTTTGGGAAGGGTAAGGGTATGATTTCTGATTTTAAATCTTAGTTGTCAGCACAGTTTGAGATGAAAGATCTTGGGGTAGCTAGGTACATCTTGGGTATGGAAATAAGTAGAGAAAGGTCTAACATAAAACTTTGGTTGAGTCAGAGTAAGTATGTGAAGTCTGTGTTGGACAAGTTCAACATGGTAGATTGTAGACCACTATGTGTTCCTATTTCTGTGGGAACAAAGTTATCTGTAGATGATTGTCCAAAATCTCCTAGTGAGGTGGAGGACATGAGTAGAGTATCTTATGCTAGTGCAGTTGGCAGCCTTATGTATGCTATGGTCTGTACTAGACCAGACATTGCCCAAGTAGTGGGAGTCCTGAGTCGGTTTATGGCTAATCCTGGATGGGTACATTGGGATACAGTTAAGCGAGTATTCAGATATTTGAGGGGTACATCAGATTACTCCATATGTTATCATGGTAACTCTTCTAGATCTCCACATTCAGTTTGTATTCATGGGTTTGTGGATTCAGATTGGGCAGGTGATATTGATAGCAGGAGATCCACCAGTGCTTATGTGTTCACTATGTTTGGTGGTGGCATTAGTTGGATGAGTAAGTGACAACCTGTGGTTGCTTTGTCCACTACAGAAGCTGAGTACATGGCTACTACTCATGCTTGTAAAGAAGCCATTTGGCTTAGAAGATTATGTTCTGATGTTGGTGTTGATGCAGAACAAATTAATATTTGGTGTGACAATCAGAGTGCTATTTTCCTTGCAAAGAATCCAACTTTCCATGCCAGAACGAAGCACATTGATGTGCAGTTTCACTTTGTGAGAGATATGGTGGAAGATGGAAAGGTAAATTTGGAGAAGGTAGATACTTTGAAGAATGTTGCAAATGCATTAACGAAACCAGTGGGCACTGAGAAGTTCAGATGGTGTTTGGAGTCTATGGGCCTTTTAGCCTATAGCGGTTAAAGTTCCTGTTATGTTCCTGTTGCTCTTACAAGGTGTTTGACAAGTGGGAGAATGTTAGGAATAAGGTGTCTCAACCTTGGATAATTCCTATTCTTATTATTTGTTTTGTAAATATATTTTTTGCAAATAATGTAATTAAGTGTGAGTGTACATGTCTAGTTGGCATGTTGATGTGTCACTCCACTTGATGTGTCGGCATCTTGTGCATAAGGAGATCATGACTGAAACGGTCATGACGGATTCCTATGATGCGTAAGAACTATTTAAGGAATGTTCTATGACAGGTGTAAGAGCATCTTATGACTTGGGCCTATTTGGGCACCCAAAAAGAAGTGGTTGGTGTGTGTAAGAGAATATGCCAAAAATAGGTTGGTATGATAAATTCTCTTACACTTCTCTTGTGACGGTTATTTTTGGTAGATTCTATGACAAGCTGTCATAGTCTATTCTAGGGATGGATGCCTATTCTTGGGATTGCATGTAACAACTGTGTACATGTGGCTTTGTGCATGGGTCTTGGTGGTTGTGCCTATTTTTGGGTCCAGAGGAGTCTATATATATGATGTTGCTCCTATGGGAGAGAGACAATAGAAATTTAAGTCTTGTTGGCTTTCTCTCTCATTTTCTGAAAGAACTTGCATTGCAAGTGTATTGTAATCTTTGTGTTGAAGATAATACATTGTGCAGGTTTTGGAGTGCTGGGGTTTTTTACCGAAAGGTTTTCCCCAGGGTATATCATTGTGTCATTCTCTATTTTTCTGTATGTATGGTATGTGGTTGCAATATCTTTGTTAAAGTAGTTAATGAATCTGAAATTGTAAGGATTTATAAGAATTTGCACAATACTCTCCTATAGAGATTAGCGTAGGAAGCTGTTTCCGCACCTGAGTTTCCTTACAATATTATATAGTATATATATTATATATTATTTATTTATATTATATATTTGATAATATCAATTTAAATGGCCTAAGTATATAGTCTATTCAAATTTATATTAAATGCAATATTTTTATATTATAATATAAATGTTACATAATATATATATATGTATATATTATAAATTATATATTAAATATTTTTGTGTATATAATATAATATAATATCTAATATATATAATATATAAAATGAATAGGACATTAATATATTGTATATTTGATAATATATATTAAATGTAATATCTAATATATCTTATAATATATATATTATATATTTAGTCTATTAAATATTACATTTTTTCAAATATTTTATATATTATTTAAATATTTAATTTAAGTTATAATAGATCCTCTCGTGAGACAATAGGTTGAATCACGGTCGCTAGATGTCTTAAGGGGTAATTAGGGTTTGTGAGGCAACTTCAGATGTACAGTGACCATTTGGAAGGCAATAGGGCATGTCCGAGTACAAATGTACCAAATTTTAATGACTTTTTCCTAGTCCAACTCGAAAAGGGTCCATGGGGTGCTCTCAGGAGACCACATGTCCAATCAGTGTCGCTAGACGTCTTAAGGGGTCATTAGGGCTTGTGAGACAACCTTTGATGCACGGTGACCATTTGGAATGCATTAGGACATGTCAGAGGACCTAACTCCACAATTTAGATGAATTTTGGTTAGTCAAACTCGAAAAGGATCCATGGGGTGCTCTTGGGAGACCATTGTGTGATTCGAGGTCGATAGGTGACTTAAGGGGTCATCGAGGTTCCAAATGAAACTTTCAATGAATGGTGATCCTTTGGAATGCATTAGAACTCAAAAGGGGTCCATGGGGTGCTCTCGAGAGACCACATGTCGAATCGGGGTCAGTACCTGCCTGTTAAGAGGTCATTAGGGTTCCAAATAAAACTTTGATGAAACAGCCACCCTTTGGAACACATTAGGATATGTCATAGGACCTATGTACCAAATTTGGATGACTTTTGCTTAGTAAAATTCAAAAGGGGTCCATGGTGTGCTCTCGGGAGACCACATGTCGAAATGGGGTCGGTAGGCCTATTAAGGGGTCATTAGGGTTCCAAATAAAACTTTGATAAAATGGTGACCCTTTGGAATGCATTAAGACATGTCATAGGACCTACATACCAAATTTAGATGACTTTTTCCTATTAGAACTCGAAAGGGGTCCATGGGGCGCTCTCGGGAGACCTCATGTCGAATCGGGGTTGGTATTCCTATTAAGGGGGCATTAGGGTTTGAAATGAAACTTTGATGGAACAGTGACCCTTTGGAATGCATTAGAACATGTAAGAGGACCTAATTCCATGATTCATATGACTTTTTCCCAAAATAACTCGAAAGGGGTCCATGGGTTGCTCTCAGGAGACCTTATGTCGAATCCGGGTTGGTAGGCCTATTAAGGGATCATTGGGGTTACAAATGCAACTTTGATGGAATGGAAACCCTTTGGAATGCATTATAACATGTCATAGGAACTACGTACCAAATTTGGATGACTTTTGCAAAGTAGAACTCGAAAGGAGTCCATGGGGTGCTCTCGGGAGACCACATGTCGAATCGGGGTGGATTGGCCTATTAAGGGGTCATTAGGGTTCAAAATACAACTTTGATGGAATAGTGACCCTTTGGAATGTATTAGGACATGTCATAGGACCTACATACCAAATTTGGATGACTTTTTCTTAGTAGAACTCGAAATGGGTCCACAGGGTGCTCTCGAGAGACCTCATGTCGAATCAGGGTCGGTAGGCCTGTTATGGGGTCATTAGGGTTCCAAATGAAACTTTGATGGAACAGTGAGCATTTGGAACACATTAGGACATATCATACAACCTATGTAAAAAAATTGGATGACTTTTCCCTAGTAGAACTTGAAAGGGGTCCATGGGGTGCTCTCGGAAGACCTCATGTCAAATCGGGGTCAGTAGGCCTATTAAGGGGTCATTAGGGTTCAAAATGAAACTTTGATGAAATGGTGATCCTTTGGAACACATTAGGACATGTTGGAGGACCTATGTACCAAATTTGGATGGCTTTTTCCAAGTATAGCTCGAAAGTGGTCTATGAGGTGCTCTTGGGACACCACATGTCGAAACGGGGTCGGTAGGCCTATTAAAAGGTCATTAGGGTTCCAAATGCAACTTTGATGGAATGGTGACCATTTTGAATGCATTATGACATTTCATAGGACCTATGTACCAAATTTAGACTAATTTTTCCTAGTATAACTCGAAAGCGGTCCGTGGGGTGCTCTCGGGAGACCTCATGTCAAATCAGGGTCGGTAGGCCTGTTAAGGGGTCATTAGGGTTCCAAATGAAACTTTGATAAAAAAAAATGACCCTTTGGAATGCATTAGGACATGCCAAAGGACCTACGTATCAAATTTGGATGACGTTTCCCTAGTAGAACTTGAAAGGGGTCCATGTGGTGCTCTCAGGAGACCACATGTCGAATCGGGGTTGGTAGGCCTATTAAGGTGTCATCCAAATGAAAATTTGATGGAATAGTGACCCTTTGGAACACATTAGGATATGTCATAGGACCTATATACCCAATTTGGATGACTTTTTCCTACTAGATCTCGTAAGGGGTCCACGGGGTCCTCTCGGGAGACCACATGTTGAAACAGGGTCGTAAGGCCTATTAAGGGGTCAATAGGATTTGAAATGAAACTTCGATGGAATAGTGACCCATTGTAACACATTAGAACATGTCATAGGACCTATTTATCAAATTTGGATGACTTTTTCCTAGTAGAACTCAAAAGGGGTTAATGGGATGCTCTCGAGAGACTACATGTCGAAACGGGGCTGGTAAGCCTGTTAAGGGGTCAATAATGTTCAAAATGAAACTTTGATAGAATGGTGACCCTTTGGAACATATTAGGAAATGTCAAAGGACCTAATTCCATGATTTAGATGACTTTTTCCTAGTAGAACTCGAAAGGGGTACATGGGGTGCTCTCAGGAGACGACATGTCAAATCGAGGTCGGTAGGCCTGTTAAGGGGTTATTAGGGTTCCAAATGCAACTTTCATGGAATAGGAACCCTTTGCAATGCATTAGGACATGTTAGAGGACCTACGTACCAAATTTGGATGAATTTTGCCTAGTAGAACTCAAAAGGGGTCTATGGGGTGCTCTCAGGACACCACATGTCGAATCAGGGTCGGTAGGCCTGTTAAGGAGTCATTAAGGTTACAAATGCAACTTTCATGTAATGGTGACCCTTTGGAACCCATTAGGACATGTCAGAGGACCTACATACCAAATTTGCAAGACTTTTGCCTAGTAGTACTCAAAAGGGGTCCATGGGGTGCTCTTGGGATACCACATGTCGAATCAGGATTGACAGGCCTGTTAAGGGGTCATTAGGGTTCCAAATGCAACTTTGATGGAACAGGGACCCTTTGCAATGCATTAGGACATGTCAGAGGACCTACATACCAAATTTGGATGACTTTTGCCTAGTAGAACTTGAAAGGGGTCCATGGGGTAGTCTCGAGACACCACATGTCGAATCAGGGTCAGAAGGCCCGTTAAGGGGTCATTAGGGTTTCAAATGCAACTTTGATAGAATGATGACCCTTTAGAATGTATTAGGACATGTCAGAAGACCCCTTAATACACACTTGAGCATGATAAGAGATACTAGCACCCCTAGGGAATCGCCATGACCCCTAGGAGTCCTAACGCATGATAAGGCATACTAGGACCCCTAGGGAGTCCCCATGACCCCTTTTGATACATTGGAATGCTCAAGTCTATCTTAAGGGGTCCTACGACCCCTTCAGATAGACTTGAGCATTCCAATACATCAAAAGTGGTCATGGGGACTCTCTAGGGGTCTTAACATGTGATAAGGTATACTAGAACCCCTAAAGAGTCCCCATGACCCCTTTTGACACATTGGAACCCTCAAGTGTGTCCTAAGGGGTCCTATGACCCCTTAGGACACACTTGAGGGTTCCAATGTGTCAAAAGGGGTCATGGGGACTCTCTATGGGTCCCAACATATGATAAGGCTTACTAAGACCCGTAGGGAGTTGCCATGATCCCTTTCGATACATTGTAATGTTCAAGTGTGTCTTAAGGGGTCTTAGGATCTCTTAAGACACACTTGAGTGTTCCAATTTGTCAAAAGGGGTCATGGAGACTCCATAGGGGTCTTAACGCATGATAAGGCATAATAGGACCCTTAAGGAGTCCCAATGACCCCTTTTGACCCCTAGGACCCCTTAAGACACACTTGAGCATTCCAATGTGTCAAAAAGGGTCATTGGGACTCCCTAAAGGTCTTAATACATGATAAGGCATACTAGGACCCCTAGGGAGTCCTCATGACCCCTTTTGACACATTGGAACACTCAAGTGTGTCTTAAGGGGTCCTAATACCCCTTAAGAGACACTTGAGCATTCCAATGTGTCAAAAAGGGTCATGGGGACTCTCTAGGGGTCCTAACATGTGATAAGGCATACTAGGACCCCTAGGGAGTCCCCATGACCCCTTTTGACACATTGGAATGCTCAAGTGTGTCTTAAGGGGTTGTAGGACCCCTTAAGACACACTTGGGCATTAAAATGTGTCAAAAAGGGTCATGGGGACTCCCTAGAGGTCCTAGTATGCATTATCACACCTTAGGACACCTACAGAGTCCCCACGACCCTTAAGACACATTGGAATACCCAAGTGTGTCTTAAGGGGTATTAGGACACCTTAAGACACACTTGAGCATTCCAATGTGTTAAAAAGGGTTATGGGGACTCCCTAGGGGTCTTAATATGCCTTATCATGCCTTAGGATCCCTAAAGAGTCTCTAGGGCCCCTTTTGACACATTGGAATGCTCAAGTATGTCTGAAGGGGTCCTAATACATCTTATCACACGTTAGGACCCCTAGAGAGTCTCCATGAACCCTTAAGACACATTGAAATGCTCAAGTGTGTCTTAAGGGGTCGTACGACCCCTTAAGACACACTTGAGCATTCCAATGTGTCTTAAGGGGTCATGGGGACTCCCTAGGGGTCCTAGTACACCTTATCACACGTTAGGACCCCTAGAGAGTCCCCATGACCCCTTACGACACATTGGAATGCTCAAGTGTGTCTTAAGGGGTCATAGGACCCCTTAAGACACACTTGACCCTTTAAGACACACTTGAGCATTCCAATGTGTCAAAAGGGGTCATGGGGACTCCCTAGAGGTCCTAGTAAGCCTTATCATGCGTTAGGACCTCTATAGAGTCCCCATGACCCCTTAAGACATATTGGAATTTTCAAGTGTGTTTTAAAAGGTCAAAGGACCCCTTAAGACACACTTGAGCATTCCAATGTGTCTTAAAGGGTCATGGGGATTCTCTAGGGGTCCTAGTATGTCTTAGGACCCCTAGGGAGTCTCCATGACCCCTTTTGACACATTGGAATGCTCAAGTGTGTCTTAAGGGGTATTAGGACCCCTTAAGACACACTTAAGTGTTCCAATGTGTCAAAAATGGTCATGGGGACTCCTTAGGGGTCCTAGTATGCCTTATCACATGTTAGGACCACTAGGGAGTCCCCATGACCCCTTAAGACACATTGAAATGCTAAAGTGTTCCAACGTCTCTTAAGGGGTCATGGGGACTCCCTAGGGGTCCTAGTATGCCTTATCATACCTTAGGACCCCTAGGGAGTCCCCATGACCCCTTTTGACACATTGGAATGCTCAAGTGTGTCTTAAGGGGTCCTACGACCTTTTAAGACACACTTGAGCATTCTAATATGTCAAAAATGGTCATGGGGACTCCCTAGGGGTCCTAGTACACCTTATCAAACCTTAGGACCCCTAGAGATTCTCCATGACCCCTTAAGACACATTTGAGCATTCTAATGTGTCAAAAGGGGTCATGGAAACTCCCTATGTGTCCTAATACATGATAAGGTGTACTAGGACCCCTAGGGAGTCCCCATGACCCCTTTTGACACATTGGAATTCTCAAGCATGTCTTAAGGGGTATTGGCACCCCTTAAGACACACTTGAGCATTCTAATGCATCAAAAGGGGTCATGGGGACTCCCTAGGTTTCCTAATGTGCATTAGGACACCTAGGGAGTCTCCATGACCCCTTTTGACACATTGAAATGCTCAAGTGTGTCTTAAGGGGTCCTACGACCCCTTAAGACACACTTGAGCATTCTAATATGTCAAGAGGGGTCATCGAGACTCCCTAGGGGTCGTAGTATGCGTTATCATGTGTTAGGACCCCTAGAGAGTCTTGATGACCTTTTTTGACACATTGGAACACTCCAGTGTGTCTTAAGGGGTCCTACCCTAGAGAGTCTCGACATCAAATAAAGTGTACTAGGACCCCTTAAGACACACTTGAGCATTTTAATGTGTCAAAAGGGGTGATGGGAACTCCCTACATGTCCTAATATGTGATAAGGTGTACTAGGACCCCTAGGGAGTCCCCATGACCCCTTTTGATGCATTGGAATGCTCAAGTGTGTTTTAATGGGTCTTAGGACCCCTTAAGACACACTTGAGCATTCTAATGCATCAAAAGGGGTCATGGGGACTCCCTAGGTGTGATAAGGTGTACTAGGACCCCTAGGGAGTCCCCATGACCCCTTTTGATGCATTGGAATGCTCAAGTGTGTCCTAATGGGTCTTAGGACCCCTTAAGACACACTTGAGCATTCTAATGCATCAAAAGGGGTCATGGGGACTCCCTAGGTGTTCTAATGCACATTAGGACACCCAGGGAGTCCCCATGACCCCTTTCGACACATTGGAATGGTCAAGTGTGTCTTAAGGGGTCCTATGACCCCTTAAGACACACTTGAGCATTTCAATGTGTCAAAAGGGGTCATCGAGACTCCCTAGGGGTCCTAACATGTGATAAGGCATACTAAGAACCCTAGGGAGTCTCGATGACCCCTTTTGACACATTGAAATGCTCCAGTGTGTCTTAAGGGGTCCTTCGACCCCTTAAGACACACTTGAGCTTTCCAATGTGTCAAAAGGGGTCATGGGAACTCCCTAGGTGTCCTAATGTGTGATAAGGAGTACTAGGACCCGTAAGGAGTCCCCATGACCCTTTTTGACACATTAGAATGCTCAAGTGTGTCTTAAGGGGTATTAGGACCCCATAAGACACACTTGAGTATTCTAATGCATCAAAAGGGGTCATGGAGACTCTCTAGGCATTCTAGAGCATGATAAGGCATATAAGGACACCTAGGGAGTCTCCATGACCCCTTTTGACACAGTCAAATGCTCAAGTGTGTCTTAAGGGGTCCTAATACCCCGTAAGACACACTTGAGCATTCTAATGTGTTAGATAAGGTGTACTAGGACCCGTAGGGAGTCCCCATGACCCCTTTTGACATGTTAGAATGCTCAAGTGTGTCTTAAGGGGTCCTACGACCCCTTAAGACACACTTGAGCATTCTAATGTATCTAAAGCGATCATGGGGACTCTCTAGGGGTCCTAAGGCATGATAAGGCATACTATGACCCCTAGGGAGTCTCCATGACCCCTTTTGACATATTAGAATGCTCAAATGTGTCCTAAGGGGTCCTACAACCCCTTAAGACACACTTGAGCATTCCAGTGTGTCTTAAGGGTTCATGAGGACTCTCTAGGTATCCTAATGCGTGATAAGGTGTACTAGTACCCCTAGGGGGTCCCCAGAACCCCTTTTGACACATTAGAATGCTCAAGTGTGTCTTAAGTGGTATTAGGATCCTAGGACCGCTTAAGACACAGTTGAGCATTCCAATGGACCCCAGGGAGTCTCTCTCTGCCTCCAGTGAACTATTGTTCAAAGCCTCCATTTCTACGTAGCTAGGGTTTACGATGCCTGTAAAAGGCACATTTAATACAAAGATTTATCCGATGACCTTTAAAGACCTAGAAGAAATGAGAAAAAAATTTAGGCCAAAAATACATACCGCATTTTTGTATGTAGTACCGTAAGCTTGAACAATCCAGCTGGCTTCCTCTACTAAGGCACGAAGAACTTCATTAATGTATGCTCTAGGAGGAAGATTATAATTTCCATATTTCTACAAGAGTTTCTCCTTAATTTGTAATATTATATATAATATATTAGTATACATTAGTATATATATAATATATTATATATATTAGTATATTTAATACATTAATATATATAATACATTAGTCTATTATAATACATTAGTACATATATAATATACATTATATATATCATATGCCTCTTTTTTATAGATATATTATATACATAAATATATGTAAAAGTTCAATTGTTTTCATTTGCTCGCGCCGATTTTTCATAGGCAGGAGAATATCGGGTACCCAATATTTTCGGGTACCTAATTTTTCCTAGGCAATATTTGACCAAAATATTCCCTGTCCCCATAGAGCAGACAATCACAGGATTTTATAATTTTTTCACACGTTGCAAAATAAAAAATGTGATTTGGGGCCCATTGTTTGATTTTTGTTGACTTGTGGTCTCACCATGGGAAGCACCAGTCATCGAAAGGCTAAACGCAAGAGGAAGCTGATAGATGATGAAATTCAGGCATATAGGGAAAAAGATAAGGAAAATCACCGAAGAAGGAGAGAAGGTATGTTAAACATTAATCAAGGCGACCCTGTAAATGTAGTTGTAAGTGAAGAGGATGTTCAATTTGAAAATGCATAGATGGAGATTGAAAATGTAGACTTTGGGAACGAAAATGTTGCACAAGAACCACATGAATGTTATACATCTCCAAATTATATGTGAAATGAAGTCCCTTGCAATAAAGATAATCAATCTTCAAATTTAGGGCTTTCAAGAACACCTAAATGGTTAATTGAAATTGAGGAGAACATTACGAATAATTGGGAAGGAAAGAGGTCACATAGAACCATTAGGTTGTGGGCTTCAAGACTTTATGATCAATTTTTTTGAAACAAGACATTGGTTGAGAAATGTCAAATTTTTGTGCAGTTGTTAAAGATGCAAAAGATGAGACCTGTGCTTGTGACATTGAAGATTCGTGTGAACAAGAAAATGGAGAGAAATGCCATTGTTGTGAAGAATATTTTCAATGCTCTCAATAGCATTGGGAAGACTAGCAGAGAAAAAGACAAGAGAGTTGCTCGGAAGGTTATTACAACCTCCTTAGTAAGTCATCAGTTGAGAAAGGCTCGTTTGATGAGACAAACTCGTGTTGACTTCAATATAGACCGTAAAACTTTGGGTAGAGCACTTGCAACAAGAGAAGGACTTGATGATCCCCTTCAAATTGACACATGGGATTATGGTGGGAGACTTCCACATTTCGATAAGAAGCTAACAAATGTTGTCAAGGATGAAATTCAACAATTTTGGGATGCTAACTCAAGAGTGTCACCAAATGTGAAGGATGTCTTGAAGTCGAGAGTTGGCAATCGAGACCGCACTCCACATCCTAAACATTTGGTGGAGGTAAGTCAAACAATGTTGTATAAAATTTTTTGTGAGACACATCCAACATTGAAAATATCACAAAGGTCTTTTGAATCCGTGAAGCCATTTTATTGTGTACCCCTTAAGATTCGAAATACATGTTGTTGCAAATATCATCTTGAGTTTTCAATGCATCATGAATTATTACGGTCCAGTCGTTCTACTTTGCATACTAATGAAATGCTAGAGGATTGTGGTGCAAGTGGTCTTCCCAAATCATCAAGAGACTTAATAGATCAATTTTTATGTCAAAGAGATGATGGTTGTTTATTTTATAAAAAAGATTGCTTAAATGCCAAGTGCTCAGAATGTGGTGGCTTGTCCAAGTTTAGAACATGTTTTCATGAGGGTTTGGAACACAATTTTGGAAAGACACCCATCCAAAAAAAGGTATGTGAAATAGTGAAATATACATTGAAGAGTGGAGGTGAAGGCTCTAGATGTGAGTTAGTTGCAAATGAATACAATGTTGCTGATTTTATCTCAGATTTCAAGAAAAATCTTTTTTACAAGTATGCAAGGCATAGTCACAGGTCTCAATGGTTGGATCAACAATTCAGGACATGTAAGGACACTTTCCCCATTGGAACTATTATATCCGTTGTAGACTTTACAAAGAACTATACATTGCAGCCCCAAAATGAGACTCAAGCTCAATATTACAATTTGATTCAGGGTGCTATTTTTGTACACATCACATATAGACATTCCCCTGATAGCACAAAAGATGAGAAAAAGATAATCAGAGAGTACCATTTTTATATGAGTGACGACAGGTCTCACTCTCATGAGTTTGTTCAACATTGTTTCCAGAACTATTTTGACTTCTTGCAGGAAAATGGTATTGCTATGGATAGGCATCTCATTTGGTTGGATAATTGCACCGGTCAATTTAAGAATGCCGGAATGTTTTATTGGTTATGTAGAATGCATGTGGAGAGAGGTGTACCTCATATTTGGAGTTTTTTTTAGTTAGGGCATGGGAAAGGGGAGCATGACGGAGTAGGTGCATGTGTGAAGAGAGCTCTAGTTAAGGAGCAATTGAGGATTTTAGGTGTTGTACTTCTTGATGCTCATTCTATTATTGATTGGTGTACTTTAGCATTGTCACAGGGGGGGACTCTTGATTCTACAGTGCATAGATTCTTTTGGTTGGTTGAGGAGGGAACTATAGGAGATAGATTGGATTGTCAAATAGTGAAAGACTCTTCAAAAATGCATTCATTCCAAAGCTCCAATAGTAGTACATGGACCATTTGGACACGAGAGTTGGCTTGTTTTTGCCCCATGTGTTTTCAGTATGATTGGGATCATTGCAATTCAAGTGAGTGGGTGGATACATGGGTTCCACAATATCTGACTCCTTTATCTTTGACACTCTCTATAAGAAATGATGACATGGACACTTCAGTTGACTATGACCATCTTTCAGATCTTTTGAAGCCAAGAGATGTTTTTGCATTGGTTTCACCATAGGGGAATGATGAGAGGTCAGATTATTGGTTAGCACATTGTGTATAAGGTAAACAGAAGCTTGTACAACCGATGACTATGAGAAGCACAAAACTATTATGATGTATTCACACATTGTTATAGCAACAAATGTCAAGTTGTCAAAGCATCATGGAAGACCAAAGACAAAAGAACTTTGGACTATTACTACTGTTGATCATGAAGCACTATTGGAGACCTTGAAGCAAAGAGATGACCCTTCAGGAACACTTGACTAGGTAATAAGTTAACTTAGTGCATTATTTTCTAAGTTCATTAAGCTTAATTTCAATACATTAATTTGACCTTTCTTAGATTGTATTTTGAGTCAATAAACTTGGTTTTGTATGTGGAATGTAACTTGTGCAGGAGCACCTATGAAGATGCCTATGGTCACCATGGATCCAATTAGAGATAGAAGGAAAAAAGGATCCTTAATGGTTAATTGAGATCTTTTGAAGCCTATAATGGCAATTTGTAACAATCAATTTGATTTAAAAGTTAAATGTCCTTAAACTCTTCATAAGGACTTATGACCAAAATCATGTATGGGTGGCCAATAGTGCCAAGAAGAGATATTACATGTCATATACTTATGTCATTTGCATGGTTTGAAATCTTACATGTTTGATTGTTGTTTGTAATGCTTTAAGGATATTATTTTTTATCATTTCAAAAAATCTATAAAAGTTAAACCTCAAACATAATAAGCTCCACAATTCAAATTTAACAAGCTTAATCATGATTAATTTCATAGTTCAAATTTCAAACATACCACTAACAGTCAGTTGAAAGTGGATCGTATCTCAGACCTCATGAGAGGTATTGACAAACTGTTAGGTGCTATAGGATTATGTTTTCGAGGTCTACAATAACCTCTCTCAGTTTTGGGCGATTCAATTTCATTTGCATTTGGCAAGGCGATCTCAGTCGATGCCAAAACTTGCAGTGAGGGTAAGTTTAAAGTGGCTCAGTAGCGTATCTTTCAAACCATCTGACCTAGCATCGAACCATCTACTCCATCAACTCCAGTTGGCTGGTTAAATGCCAATGACAACCCCATTCTTCCCACAGAGTCACCAGAATGCTTGCGACCACGCTCGACCCAAGTGACCCCAAGGTGCACTAAGCACGATTGGGCCGCGATCTTCTGGGGCTCGTATCTTGGACCTTGTGAGAGGTATCAAAAAATTTTCAGGTGTTACAAGACCATTTTTTTGAGGTCTACAATAACCTCTCTCAGCTTTGGGTGATTCAACTTGATTTGCATTTGGCAAGGTGATCTCAGTCGATGCCAAAACTTGCAGTGAGGGTCAATTGAAAGTGGCTCAGCAGTGTATCTTTCAAACCATTTGACTTGCCATTGAATCATCTTCTCCATTGGCTCTGGTTGGCTAGGTAAATGCCAGTGACAACCCCGTTCTACCCACAGAGTCACCAGACCGCTCGTGACCACGCTCGACCCAAGTGACCCCAAGGTGCACTAAGCATGATTGGGCAGCGATCTTCTAGGGCTCATATCTTGGACCTCGTGAGAGGTATCAACAAATTGTTAGGTGTTACAAGATCATGTTTTTGAGGTCTACAATAACCTCTCTCAATTTTGGGCAATTCGCCTTCGTTTGCATTTAGCAAGCCGATCTCAGTCGATGCCAAAACTTGCAGTGAGGGTCAGTTGAAAGTGGCTCAGCAGCGTATCTTTCAAACCGTCTAACCTGGCATCAAACCATCTACTCCATCATCTTTGGTTGGCTGGGCAAATGCCAATGACAACCTTGTTCTACCCACAGAGTCACCGGAATGCTCCCGATCACACTCGACCCAAGTGACCCCAAGGTGCACTAAGCATGATTAGGCAGCAATCTTCTAGGGCTCATATCTTGGACCTCGTGAGATTTATCGACAAATTGTTAGGTGTTATAGGATCATGTTTTTAAGGTCTACAATAACCTCTCTCAATTTTGGGCGATTCGACTTCCTTTGAATTTGGCAAGGCAATCTCAGTTAATGCCAAAACTTGCAGTCAGGGTCAGTTGAAAGTGGCTCAGCAGCGTCTCTTTCAAACCATCTAACCTGGCATCGAATCATCTACTCCATTAGCTCTGGTTGGCTGGGTAAATTCCAATGACAACCCCATTCTACCCACAGAGTCACCGAAATGCTCGCGACCATGCTCGACCCAAGTGACCCCAAGGTGCACTAAGCATGATTGGGCAGCGATCTTCTGGGGCTCGTATCTCAGACCTCATGAGAGCTATCAATAAACTATTAGGTGCTATGGGATCATGTTTTTGAGGTCTACAATAACCTCTCTCAGTTTTGGGTGATTCGACTTCGTTTGTATTTGGCAAGATGATCTCAATCAATGCTAAAACTTGCAGTCAGGGTTAGTTGAAAGTGGCTTAGCAGCATATCTTTCAAACCATCTGACTTGGCATTGAATCATCTACTCCATTAGCTCTGGTTGGCTTGGTAAATGCTAGTGACAACCCTATTCTACCCACAGAGTCACCGGAATGCTCGCGACCATGCTTGACCCAAGTGACCCCAAGGTGCACTAAGCATGATTGGGCAGCGATCTTCTGGGGCTCATATCTTGGACCTCATGAGAGGTATCAAAAAATTTTGAGGTGTTACAAGATCATTTTTTCAAGGTCTACAATAACCTCTCTCAATTTTGGGCGATTGGACTTCGTTTGCATTTGGCAAGGTGATCTCAGTCGATGCCAAAACTTGCAGTCAGGGTCAGTTGAAAGTGGCTTAGCAGCGTATCTTTCAAACCATCTAACCTAGCATTGAATCATCTACTCCATCAGCTCTGGTTGGGTAGGAAAATGCTAGTGACAACCTCATTCTACCCACAGAGTCACCGGAACACTCACGACCATGCTTGACCAAAGTGACCCCAAGGTGCACTAAGCATGATTGGGCAGCGATCTTTTGGGGCTTGTATCTTGGACCTCATGAGAGGTATCAACAAACTATTAGGTGTTATAGGATCATGTTTTTGAGGTCTGCAATAACCTCTCTTAGTTTTGGGCGATTCGACTTCATTTGCATTTGGCAAGGCAATCTCTGTCGATGCCAAAACTTGCAGTGAGGGTCAGTTAAAAGTGGCTCAGCAGCGTATCTTTTAAATTGTCTGACCTGGCATCGAATCATCTGATCCATTGACTTTGGTTGGCCAGGTAAATGCCAATGACAACCCCATTCTTCCCACAGAGTCACCAGAATGCTCACGACCACACTCGACCCAAGTGACCCCAAGGTGCACTAAGCACGATTGGGTAGCGATCTTCTAGGATTCGTATCTCAGACCTTGTGAGAGCTATTGAAAAAATATTAGGTGTTATGGGATCATTTTTTTGAGTTCTACAATAACCTCTCTCAATTTTGGACGATTTGACTTCCTTTGCATTTGGCAAGGCAATCTCAATCGATGCCAAAACTTGCAGTCAGGGTCAGTTGAAAGTGGCTCAGTAGTGTATCTTTCAAACTGTCTAACCTGGAATTGAACCATCTACTCCATCAACTCTAGTTGGCTAGATAAACATTAGTGACAACCCTGTTCTTCCCACAGAGTCACTAAAATGCTCGTGACCACGCTCGACCCAAGTGACCCCAAGGTGCACAAAGCACGATTGGGCCGTGATCTTCTAGGGCTCGTATCTCGGACCTCATGAGAGCTATCAACAAAATGTTAGGTGCTATAGGATCATGTTTTTGAGGTCTACAATAAGCTCTCTCAGCTTTGGGCAATTTGACTTCATTTGCATTTGGCAAGGCAATCTCAGTCGATGCCAAAACTTGCAGTCAAGGTCAATTGAAAGTGGCTCAGGAACGTATATTTCAAACCGTCTGATCTGGCATCAAATAGTTTGCTCCACTAGCTTTGGTTGGCCGGTTAAATGCTAGTGACAACCTTGTTCTACCCACAGAGTCACCGGAACGCTCGCAACCACACTCAGCCCAAGTGACCCCAAGGTGCACTTAGCACGATTGGGTAGCGATCTTCTACGGCTTGTATCTTGGACCTTGTGAGAGGTATCAACAAACTATCAGGTGTTACAATATCATGTTTTGAGGTCTACAATAACCTCTCTTAGTTTTGGGTGATTCGACTTCGTTTGCATTTGGCAAGGTGATCTCAATCGATGCCAAAACTTTCAGTGAGGGTCAGTTGAAAGTGGCTCAACATTGTATCTTTCAAACCATCTAACCTGGCATCGAATCATCTACTCCATTGGCTCTAGTTGGCTGGATAAATGCTAGTGACAACCTCATTCTTCCCACAGAGTCACCGGAACACTCGCGACCACACTCGACCCAAGTAACCCCAGGGTGCACTTAGCACGATTGGGCAGAAATCTTCTGGGACTCATATCTTGGACGTTGTGAGAGCTATTGACAAACTATTAGGTGCTACAAGATCACATTTTCAACGTCTACAATAACCTCTCTCATTTTTGGGCAATTTGACTTCATTTGCATTTGGCAAGGCGATCTCAGTAGATGCCAAAACTTGCAGTCAGGGTCAGTTGAAAGTGGCTCAGTAGCGTATCTTTCAAACTGTCTGACTTGGTATCAAACTATCTACTCCATTGGCTCTAGTTGGTTGGGTAAATGCTAGTGAAAACCCTATTCTACCCACAGAGTCACCGGAACACTCACGACCATGCTCGACCCAAGTGACCCCAAGGTGCACTAAGCACAATTGGGAAGCAATCTTTTGGGGCTCATATCTTGGACCTCGTGAGAGGTATCGACAAACTATTAGGTGCTACAAGATCATGTTTTCGAGGTCTACAATAAACTCTCTCAATTTTGGGCAATTTGACTTCATTTGTATTTGGCAAGGCAATCTCAGTCGATGCCAAAACTTGCAGTGAGGGTTAGTTGAAAGTGGCTCAATAGTGTATCTTTCAAACCATCTGACCTGGCATCAAACCATCTACTCCATTAGCTCTGGTTGGCTGGGTAAATGCTAATGACAGCCCCATTTTTCCCATAGAGTCACCGGAATGCTCGCGACCACACTCGACCCAAGTGACCCCAAGGTGCACTAAGCATGATTGGATAGTGATCTTTTGGGGCTCATATCTTGGACCTTGTGAGAGGTATTGATAAACTATAAAGTTTTACAGGATCATGTTTTCAAGGTCTACAATAACCTCTCTCAGTTTTGGGTGATTTGACTTCGTTTGCATTTTACAAGGTGATCTCAGTCGATGCCAAAACTTGCAGTCAGGGTCAGTTGAAAGTGGCTCAGCAGTGTATCTTTCAAATCATCTGACCTGGCATCAAATCATCTACTCCATTGGCTCTGGTTGGCTAGGTAAATGCCAGTGACAATGCCATTTTTCCCATAGAGTCACTAGAACACTCGCGACCACGCTCGACCCAAGTGACCCCAAGGTGCACTAAGCACGATTGGGCCATGATCTTCTATGGCTCGTATCTCAGACCTCTTGAGAGCTATCAAAAAAATTTTAGGTGCTACAAGATTATGTTTTTGAGGTCTACAATAACCTCTCTCAGCTTTGGGTGATTCAACTTCACTTGCAATTGGCAAGGCAATGTTAGTCGATGCCAAAACTTGCAGTCAGGGTCAGTTGAAAGTGGCTTAGCAGCATATCTTTCAAACTGTCTGACTTGGCATCAAACTGTCTGCTCCATTAGCTTTGGTTGGCTAGGAAAATGCCAATGACAACCCTATTCTACCCACAGAGTCACCGAAACACTCGCGACCATGCTTGACCCAAGTGACCCCAAGGTGCACTAAGCACGATTGGGCAGCGATCTTTCGGGGCTCGTGGATCAAGTAGAAATTTTTCTGAGCAGACATTTTCCTATTTGGTATGGTTATGAAGGTAGAATGAAATGGTTGGAGAGGCTATCAATTCCATTGTCTATCCAAGGACATGCCATCATCCTTGGGGTCGGTTATAATTTTAACTATTAAGTCCCATAAAAATTGTGACTTGGAAGCATAGATAATATATGTAAACTATTCAATAGAATGCTCACAGGAAGAGCACGGCATATGGAATTGCAGATAGGAGTAGTAGAACTAGTAAAAGGTATCCAAAAATGAAGTTTCCAAAGCTTTGTCAGGTTAGACTGGTCGATGACAATGAGAATTGGTTTTGCACATCGACAGTATTGGCATTCGAGAACATGATAATCTATAACACAATTTCAATATTAAGACATTATCATTTCCTAAGAATGCCCCAACACCGAATGTCAAGGGGGACCTAACATCTTCCTTGATGGACAGAACCTTGTTTCATGCTCGGTTGTTGTATTCATAGAGGTCTAGGACTATATCAGTGGGAAACTTAAGAGTGATTTTCAATACCAAGCTGATGATGCCTTCATGACGCATGATAATGCAGTTCTTTGTGTTGACATCAGTCATGATTCAGAGATGTTGGCTTTAGGTTCACAAGGTGGGAAAATTGAGGAGGACGTGCTCGCAATTGAATCTCAAAATACATATGTTTGATGGCTTTGACAAAATGTTTCTTGGTGTCACTTGCATGAAGCAGTATGTTTGTGGAGAGCTAGAAATGACACACTCTAGTTATAGCACCAAGTGTCCAATCAAAACATAGAGGCATTAACACTTGTGTTGCAATAAGATCCAGATGGCACTATTCTATAGGAATAGATCCATTTTGAAAGATGTAGAGCACCAAGTAATATGGACTTTCATAACAAAATATTACTAAGGCACTCACAAAGGGATACTTTAATGTATTCAAGAAAGAAGATGTGGATAGACACGTCCTCAAGAATTAGTTATTATAATAGGAAAGAAACTAACCGAAAGGGGAAAATAAGTAAGGCTCGTAGAGGAGATTTTGGGGGTTCTGAATTCCACCTGACCCGAGAGACTTTGTGCTAGGGGAGGGATAGATTAGGATTTTTATTGTAATGCAGGGAAAGAGGGATTTTATTTTCAGATAATGATTAATGTATAGGAACATCAGAATCTTTGTTGTTTTGTTGTGTTTAAAGAAGGATATGTCAGCATATTAAAACTTTGATTTTAGATGCTCACTTTCTAATTGATATTCATCTTTGAATGATATTGGTTTCTTTTGAATGCATATCTATTACGTCTGATCATTAGCATGATCATCTGTGGACTTTATGCTATAGTTTTTTGTGTATTTGGAAAGAACCATTCGTCTTTCTCTCTTAGTTTCTTTTTGTAATGCATTGTTTAGGAAAATGAAATTTGTAGTGTTTACTGTCCTTTTCTTTTCAGTAAATTAGTCCCTTTGCATCTATCTCATGTTTACGAATAGATGTTTGTAAGCCTTTATTGCTTTTAGGTTAAAAGCATTATCATTTATAGTTTAGTTGATTCATTGTAAATCCTACACGGGGAGCTGTACCTGGATAATTCAAAGGGTGCTTACGCTTCTCAATAGTGAAGTGACCCAACTATTGGTGTTGGTTGAGTCTTTTTGTTTGGGCTTTAAGGGTCATTTTGTAAGCATTTCTTTTGAAGACAAATCTATTCACCAACAAGAAGTTAAACCTCAAACATAATAAGCTCCATGAACAGGGTATTCCAGAGTAAAGAAAAACAAATGTAACTTCAACAAGATATAATTTAAATCATAATGATAATCATAGTCAAGATATAACTTCACCATTCAATTCCATAAACATGAATAATAAATATGTATATACAAAAGATGATGCAAATATAACATATAAATGAATATGTTCTATATATGTATCAAATGTATCAAAAGTATGTCCATATACAAATATGGCACATGCCATTTCAAAATGTCTACAAAATCAATGTTTTAAGGTGTACAATGTGGCATATATGCCATCTCAAAATGTGCCAAGTGTCATCTCTAAATGACCACAAAACTAAAACTGCATCCTATGCTGTAGGGGGATCATCAAAATGTAGCCTCTTTGAAGGAGTGTTGGGCTATGATTGATCCTGCATAAAAAATGAGTTCAAACCAAAGTTAGATTGCTTACTTTATATGATTTGTACATATATATATAATTCATAATTTTCAAACACTAATTTAATTAAAATTATAACCAAATATAAATAAATTTGTACCTGGTCTCTCGATCACCTACCATGATCAGGTGTCGTAGCATAAGTCCTAGGTAGCGAAGGGACCATGCCAACAATACCAACTCTGACCTATAAATATATATTTGCAATAATGAGATTAGTAGACTGGTGCAACATAGAGTAATAAATCTACAAAATAGGATGATAGCATAATAAAATTACAAATTGATTGAACTAAAATTAAAACTTACATTTGGTGATCCCTCCTCTAGAATAGTGGGTTGGGTCAACAAAGAAACAAAAGATTCTCGTGGGACCTTCCTCACAATTGGAGTAACCTATGAGAGTAAAAAGATTGTCAATTATATATCAATGTACTTCATCATAGCAACCCTAGTTACAAAATACAAATAACAATATGTAAAATTCTACGTACAATCGGTCTATCACTCCGAATCGAGATGCCTGTAACCCTACGCCACCGAACCGATGTCGGGACATCATCAATAGCCACACCCTATACAATAAAGTGCAAGTAAAATATTTATTACTACACATAAGTGGCATACATATGCATGCATAATTAATCTTAAACAATTAACTACCTTTCCTTTGTCGACACCTGATGAAGGAACCCCCTCATGCCCCCCATTGATGTCGGCTGTAGCCTGCAAGAACACAATAAGATGACAATATATTAGTAAATGTATGAATTTTATTGCTCTAATTGATAGAGATTTAAGCATGTACACCAAATGATATAAAAAAAACTAATGGGTACATAATTTATAATATACCATATAGTCATCAAGGCCAAATGAAATGGCCGAAAGTGTGGACTCATCCACCTGTCTCACCTCCTCCTGTGTCATCGACTGAACATAAATGGAAAAAATATATATACATAAGTGCATGCAATCATTAAAACTAATCTAAATAAATAAATTATTTGTAAATTAAATAAGTCATGTGACAAATTTATTTATAATGTTTACTCCTACCGTATCAACAAGAGTCAATGGCTCTACATGCACCTCCTGAGCACTCTCATGAGATGTAGATGCTCCATGAGGTGTTGCAGCCTCTGCAGCAGCCTCTCCTGTATCTCCCTCATCAATATCATGAAACTGATATATATTAGAATCAGTAAGCAGTCTGAGGCACATATGCCTGCACATAATGCACATATGGGGCTCGCATACATGTGAACTCCGATGAGATGTCAAT